>SNQJ01S0013080.1:166509-184653 GCA_010110895.2 Picea sitchensis | reverse complement strand
AATTTCATCATGAAATTTTGTCGAAATGTTGTAGTCCTCGGATAGATCTTTCTAATGAGGTATTATATGCCTAAAATGGAGATCGTATGCAAAAGTTACGACCCCGGGAAGTTGATGTACTAACTTACCCAAACGGGGCCCACATGACTCTTGGTGCTTCATCTCCTAGGGTTAGGTTTTTGGATGTCTAGGACTTTTGGCATTCCTGTTTATTGTAAAAAGGCCTTCAGAGCCTCATTGTAATCATCTTCTTGCGAATGCGAGCTGCCATCACATCTCTTCTCAGAGATAAGCCGCCACCATTCTAGCAAGCTTGTTTCCGCTGCATTTTACAGTTTCAGCTTATTTCGTTATTTGATAGAAAACCAGTTTTACTGTATCTCTGTTATTTTTGTGCCAAGCATCTGTTAATAATCTGTATTCATTTCGTTCTGCTCATAAAATCTGGATCAATTTCATTCCCTCATAAATTTGTATTAGTGGTATCATAATGGTATTCTCTTTATTGTTTTATCTCTGCATGTCCCCAACGAGGTCAGGGTATCATGCATTGGGACTCGAACTGGTCGAACCTTTGGAAGACCATCCTTGTTGACTATGATGGTTTCCCATGATGGAGGAATAGAGAGACAAGGGAGAAAGAGATCATATTAAGTTGTTTCTCACGAAATTCCTCATGAAACAAAGGAACAATATGATGGATAAATTTTCCCAAATCCTTCAATAGTTGTCAAAAACAACAGAGGCATCTTCGTCAAGTAACCACTTTGGAGGTGTCACCTCCTTTAAGGTACATGTTAATTTTGATATTCCCGCCTTTGAAGGTCAGATAGATGCGGATGATTTAAAAAAATGGTTAAATATACTAGAAGGTTATTTTTCTATCCACAATTTTTCCAATAGAGAAAATATCACCTTTGTGCTCCTTAAGGTGGTCCCCCATGTCAAAAATTGGTGGGAGACTTACTGTGAGAAAAAATACATAGAGGATTCTAGAATATTTGGGATTGAGCCCACTTGGTAATATTTTATGGATTCCATCAAGGAAAAATATTACCCTATTGGAAACTATGACAACCAATACACGAGATGGACCAGACTATGTCAGGAGAGGGACCAAAAAGTGTCAGAGTTCACAAATACCTTCCATACCTTGTGCACCAAGATGGGTATCAAAGACTCCAATCGACATCTGGTCATAAAATATTGTGGGGCCTTACAAAGGTACATCCAAACTAAAATGGATTTTTTGGAAATCTCATCATTGGGAGCCACTTATCGATATACTGTCAAACTCGAGCAAAATATTAAGCAACAAAATAAGTGGTTGTTTGGATCTGTGAATGCATCACAATAGAATCTAGAAAAAGGCATCCCTAGCACACGTAACAAAGGACAATGCAAGGATGGGAAACCGCAAGAAAACTAGTATAAACCACAAACACAGAAGGGTTATGGGAAGACAAAGAAAGACACTAGGAAGTGGTGTGAATTCCATAAAATCTCGCAGCAAAAAACCAATGAATGTTGCTAGAAGAAGTCATTGGGTGGCTGATATGAAATCCTCAGAGTTAGGTCTAGGCTCTGACTCTAATTCAAAGCTAGAAAAGGTGAATCAAATCATTGATGCAGAACCTAGTGCCATAGTCACTACCACCAAGATCCAGCCAAATCAACCAAAAGAGATGGAGGAAGATAAGCACCTTTTTCACAAGTAGATGTGGGCGAACGGTTCTCCACTACATTTCATTATTGATAGAAGAAGCCAAAATAACCTCATATCAATAGAATTCAGGAAGCATTTGGAATTTCCAAAAACACCACATCTATAGTTGACATTCAAGGATGACATCTCCACGTCATCCAATAGTGTTTCCTTCCCTATGGAATAAAGCCCTTCAATGATGAGGTATTGTGTGATGTTTCCCCACTTGAAGTGTGTGATGTTCTTTTAGGCCAACCATATATGTGGAAACTTCATGTTGTATATGAGTCTAGACCTCATGGTGTCATTGTTACTATGAGAAGACAATTGTATAAGATGCTAGAGGTAGCTCCACTTGCCACAATTTCTTTGGTCTCAGCTAAGCAGTGTAGGAAGGTCATCTCCTAGACTAGGAAATATTTCCTTTTCATGATTCACTCTCATAATAAATGGAAGGTCATGGCCACATCCATGGCCTTTGCATAGGCTTCCTCTACGCAACAGAAGCAAGTGGAAAAGGTAGTGGAAGAATATTAGGACATATTCACCTCACCTACCAGGGTGCCTTTGCACTATCAGATCAAGCATTAAATTGATCTAACTCTTGCTCAACAACTTTTCCTGATGGGCCAGTGTATCTGTGCTCTCTCTTGGAAAATGAAGATATCAAGCATCAGATTCAAGATATACTCCAAAATGGGCACATTTGACCAAGCTCCTCACCTTGTGTAATCCCAATCTTGCTCGTATAGAAGAAATATGGGACATGGCGATTTTGTATTGATTACAAAGCTATGAAAAAAATCACAGTCATGAATTAGTACCCAATTCCTCAAATCGATGACCTTCTCGACCAGCTCAAGGGGGCCAAATATTTTTGTAAGATTTATTTCAAGTTCAGCTACCACCAGGTCCCCATAGAATAGAATGACGTATGGTCGACTGCTTTCAAGTCTAAAGAAGGTCTTCTCGAGTAGTTGGTCATGCCTTTTGGCTTGAAGAATGCCCCAATCACCTTCATGAGGTTGATGGATGACATATTACAACCATTCACCAATTCCTTTGTGGTTATATATCTGGATCTCATCCTTGTCTTCAACAAGAGCTGGGAAGAACACTTACATCACATTTAACAAGTCCTCCACACTCTGCGGCAACACAATTATATGCTAACTTAGATAAATTCTCCTTTGTTATGAATAAGTTACATTATATCAGATACATTGTATATGAGCATGTTGTGCATGTCGATCCAACCAAGATCCAAGTCATTCATGAATAGCCAGCCTAAACAACATTCACTGAGCTTTGGAGCTTCTTAGGCCTTGCCAACTTCTATCAAAAATTTGTATTGGGGTTCTCCCATATTGCATGGGATATCATCCAAGTGACTAAGGGTGGTTGCAAAGAAAAATTTGTGTGGGGAAGTCACAACAAAAATATTTTGTTAATTTGAAACATCGCTTATGCTCAGCCCTAGTGCTTTTCTTACCCGATCTACAAAAACCATTTGATATTGATATTGATGCTTTTGATCATGTTGTTGGTGTCATTCTCACTCATCATGGTCATATAGTGGCCTATCATAGTGAGATAATCTCATATCTCTTCCATAAGTACGCCACCTATGAAAAAGAAATGTATTCCATCGTATAGGCCTACCTCCAATGGAAGCATTATATTCTAGGGAAGGAGACAGTCATCCATATGGATCACAAGCCTCTACAATTCATGTAGACATAAGGAAAATTGTGGAATGGCCTCCATCAAAAGTGGTCCAGATACTTGCAACAATTTTACATCAGCAATAAGTAAACGAAAGGGAGCACCAATCATATCATTGACTGCCTCAATCGAAATCTAGTTTCATCACTAACCACAGTGCTTGAATCTTGTGGGCATGAGACGTCTAGGTGGTCCCAACTTTATCACAACTATCCTGACTTCACTATGAACTACCAGATGTTGGGAATAGGAACAACCGTTTCCAACTTCCATCTTTAGGATGGACTACTATGCCATCTAGGTCATATTCATGTTTTTTTAAGCGAGTGTGTGAAGTCGATTTGGGAAGCCCACTATAGTTGGGTGGCAAGACACTTTGGCATGGAGAAGATAGTGGAAATACTACATAATTATTTAGATTGGTTGAATCTTAGATAATATGTTTGTAAATATATTAGATCATGCACTACCTATTCCATTTCCAAGACAACCATTAAAAAAAGGAATATACACTCATTTTCCTACTCCCCATGGGCCCTGGGAATCCATATTGATGGACTACATGCTAGGTCTCCCCTCCACCAACCATGCAAATGACTGTGTATTTGTAGTTTTTGATCGAATCTCTAAGATGGTCATTCTGACCTCCTACAAGAAGAGTATCATAGCCAAGGCCACCACCAATATCTTCTTCAAGCATGTATGGGTACACTTCGGACTACCACAAACCATCATATTAGATCGAGACAATAGATTCTTGAGAACATTTCGTTCGAGCCTTTGGTCGTTGTTAGACACCAACCTCACCAAATCCACTACCTTCCACCCTCAGACTGATGGATATACAAAGGTCGTCAATAGGATGATCATGTGTCTCTTGTGCATGTACAAATCCAAGAATCGACTCACATGGGATGAGATCCTTCCTTATGTCCAACACAACTACAATATAACACTCCATCGCTCGACTAGCCACAACGCTTTTCAGGTGGGCCTAGATTTTCAACCATTGGGACCCATTGATGTAGCACTTCCCCTTCCAGATGGCAGATACACAGGAAGAATCTTCCCATGCTCAATCTGAGGCTGACAAGGCCACAAAATTCATTGAACATATTTAGTACATCTAACAACAGGTCCATGATATTTTGTAGAAATCCAATGGTAAGTACCAGTAGCACCATGATCAACACCAGGTTCCCCACAAGTTTCAGGTAGACAATAAGGTTTGGTTTCATTTGTAGAAATACCACCTTAAAGGAACCCACTGGAAGTTGTGTCCACTTCGCTATGGAGATTACATAATCACCAAGGATCTAAGTGACAATTATTTTGAGTTAATTATTCCCCCATTCCTTGGATTACACCTAGTATTGAATGTGGATCTCCTTCAACCATATTTTCCAGCACTATTGGACACATCGGAGGTGGAAGAGTATCTCACACCTACAGATATCAACCCTAACTACATGGAATAAGAAAACATTGATCGTATCATGGACACACATGTTAATGGAAACTACCAACAAAATATCCAACTCTATCGGGTTGTCAAAGCAAGAAAACTAATGCACTAAGGCAAGTGGCTCACCAAGCATCAAGTTCAGTAGAAGTTTCCCCATTTGATGGGGCAAATAAACAAAATGGAGACCATTTCTTCCTAAGGGGGGAGGATCCAGGTGGAAATTGATTACCACCCACCTATTCCATTGGCTCAACATACAATTTCCATTTTGGAAGTTTTTCTACAATTTTTTGGATCCCAAGATTTTGGGGTCATTTTGACGCCCTAAACAATTTGTTTTTGACTTGGAAGCGCCCAATAGATATCTATTTCCACATATTTGTCCATTTGTAATTTTTACTCCTTGGATATACCTTTTATATGAGATATAAAGTGCTCCAAATGGATATTGTATGCAAACGTTACACCCTAGGGAAGTTGACATATCAACTACCCCCATCGGGGGCCACGCGCCTTTTTGTGTTTCATCTTCTATGGTTAGGGTTTTGGTTGTTTAGGGTTTTCTTATTTATGATTTATGTTCAAAATTCCTTGGGAGCCTCATTATAATCCTCTTATTGTGAATGCATGTAGCTGGCACATCTCTTCTAAGAGATAAGTTACCACCATTCTAGTGAGTTCACTTCACTCTGTATTTTATTTTGCAATCTCTGTATATTTCAATCTTTAATAGAAATTGAGTATTGATGTATCTTTATGTTTCTGTCTTATTTATGTGTTTCATTTTGTTCCCTCATAAATCTAGATCAATGAGTTTGGGAAGGATTAATCCTAGAAAAAGAGTTGGTCAATGATTCCCCATTATCTCCTCCATACTATTATCATGTGAGAGTAAGGGTTAGTTTACCCTTCCCTAGGATCCCCTAAATAACAATTTTGTGCTCAAGAAAAGATAGGCATACATTTCTCCATACACCCCCTCAATGGAAATACTATGTATATGAAGGGTTGATCAATCCTTCTCTGGATATATCCTCGACAAAATTGTTATTCTTGAGAAAGGGTCGGTCAACACTTCCATAAGGTTCCCCACTACTAGAAAATTATACATGAAAAAGGGTCATCTAACACTTCAACTAGATAACCCATTATGGGAATACCATCTTTGAGAAAGGGTTGATTGACCCCTCTCCATGCTCATCCTCCATGAGAATACTATGTTGGAGGAAGATTTAGTTGACCCTTCCCCGATATCCTCACTATGCAAAAAAAAATGTTGAGGAATGATCAATCAACCCTTTCATTATATACCCCAAGAATTAAATGGCATTCTTAAGACTTGGCTGAAAATTCTTTGTTCTTTAATTCCATGTGAATTTCATCCTTTAGGAAGAATTGATTTAAAATTCTTTGTGGTTACCCTTCATGAGGACACTATGGTGGAGGAAGGGTTGGTAGACCCTTCCCTGGGATCTTAATCATGTGAAAATTATTCTTGAAGAAGATTTGGTCGACCCTTCTCTTCTCCCCCCCTCCATAAGAATACCATCATTGAGGATGGGTCATCCGACCCTTCTTCGAGATACCCCTTATGAAAAAATTATGTTTAAAAAAGTGTTGATCAACACTTCTATTATACACCCAATGCCAAAAATTCCATCCTTAATAAAGGGTTGATTGACTTCTTTCCATGGCCCCCTCTATGATAATACTATGTTGGAGGAAGGGTTATCCTACCCTTCGATTCGATTTCCATTACATAATTTTTTTTATTTAGGAAGGGTCGGACAACCCTTCTACTAGATAATTTATGATGCCATTACCATCCTTTAGGAATGGTTAAACATCCCTTGCAATGGATAAACCTCAATGTGAATACCATACTTCAAAAAGGGTCAACAAATCCTTCTCCATGAGAATATTTTTCTTGAGGAAAAAAAGTCAATTGACCCTTCCTCGATATCCCCCTTACGCCAAAAAAATTCTTGAGTAATGGTTGACTAAATATTCCACTAGATACCCTATGAATCAAATACCATCCTTGAGGAATATTTTTCCAAACCTTCTCTATTCTCTCCCTCCATGAGAATACCATAATTGAGGAAGGCTTAGTTGATGCTTTTCCATGCTCCTTCTAGATGAGAATATTATAATGAATGAAGTGTCGACCAAACATTACCTAGGATCTCCATCATTCAAAAACTTTTCTTGAAGAAGGGTAGGTTTAACCTTCCATTAGATACCCCTTGATGTGAATACCATCCTTCATAAATGATTGGACACACTTCTCCATGTACCTGTCCCTGAGAATAATGTTTTTTATGAAGGAATAGGTGACACTTAAAATGGATATCTCATGATGTGAATACCATAAAAAAGGAATCGTCATCCAACCCTTCTCCATGCTCCCCATCCATGAGAATACTATGCTTGATGAAGGGTTTGTTGACCCATTCGTAGGATCCCCGTAACTTGAAATTGTTTTGTAAGGAAGGTTCATCTTAATTTTCCACTTGATACCCCTAAAAAAAAGTGTCATCCTTTAGGAAGGGTTGACCAACCCTTATCCATGCTCTTCGTCCATGAGAATATTATTCTTGAAGAAGGGTTGGTCGAGACTTCCACTAGATAACCTATGATGAAAATACTATCATTAAAGATGTGTTATGCAATCCTATTAACACCATTCTTTCATTGTGTGCTCTTATACCAATTATGTAGGTTGTACCAGGCTTGCTAAACTAATCAATAAAATACTGAAATGAAAAACCTCGAAACACTTACCAGCCAATGTTTTATGTTCTAGATCGAATCATCATCTCTTCCCTGTCATTTATGCTAGACAAAAACTCCAGCATCAATCCATGGCTATGAACAAGAGATTACCAATGCTCATACAATACCTCAACAACTCACTGGACCAAATTCAAACAAACGACCAAGAATAATTTATCATATTTGCAACAATGAGCAAGGTCAACCATCAACGCTTTATGTTGTCCATGAGAATTATGAATCAGATTGTAATTGTATATCCCATGATCTATCATGCTCTTCAAAATATTAACCTATTCTCACAAACCACGTGTTCAAAAATTTCTCATTCATCCTAGTTCAACAACAAATATTTCATCACTAGACTTGAAGAAAGAATCTCGCTGGGAAATATTTTGACCTTCGTTTCTTTGTAATATGGATGTGTTTTCCTTCTCTTGGAATGATATAGTCTACAATTATTCCAATCCCACACCTTCACAATGCATTTTCAAATGGAATTAAGCCACCATTCTCCAAAGAGAAGATTCCTTCTCGGCATTAATTAAACCATATCTAATCAATCACCACATAATTAGTGATCTTCGACAACTAGTTAGAAATTGCATTAACTATCACACCTAAAAATAGTCGAAGCTCAATAATCATATACAATGAATTCTAAAAAAGGAGAGTGACTAAAAAATGAGTTAAAATCTGAGAGATTATTTTATTTATCCCCTTTATATCCTCCTTTCGATCTCGTTCCTCACCAATTGAGATCAGAATAGAAAAGAGACTGTCACACATACTGTTAATCAAAGGTTGAATGCCACCCATAGTCGACGTCATTGAACCCTTCAATGATTTACTTATATATGTGTATAGAAAAGAGAATTTGAAATCACACAAGTTTTATTTACAATCCTATTATCGAAATATTCACACATACACATATGAACAAATGGACAAACAGATCGAACCAGAAAATACACACAGCAAGGGGAGGTTTAACATAATAATTCCATTACCAATCTCTATTACATATAAATTCCACACTTCATGTCCCCATTCCTATTCATTTCTCCAACCTACTAAACCTTACATTATTTTAGCCTATGGTCCCTCTTCTCTAGATACCCCTCTATTACATAACTCAAACTATGTTTATATGCACCGTGAGGAAGATTGATCTCAATCCATTAAGGATGGGGTCAAATCATCTATTTTTATAAAATATCAAATCTGAGCCTAAAAACTCTTAACATATAGATTAACACTATATTCAATATAATCGATTCTGACTAATAAATAATTGTCACATACAATTCCTTATCAACTAAGGAATTGTGGAACAAATATCCCATAACTTCTTGTAGAGGCTTCTCCATGATAATAAAACAATGATATCTCGACTTTCTAGTTGTTATCACTTCAGCCATTCATATGGTCATCCCCTCTTTGGCATGGTATTCAATCTCAAGACCTGCATACTTATAATTATATTCATGTTGCATTGTCCATTTCATGATTTTATGAACCTCATTGTTGGAAGCTTCAAGCCATCCTATCTTTTTCATCATGCCTTTACTTTGTTTAGGATCAATTTCATGTTTCCCTGATCCTGCAACTTCTTGGTTTTCCTTGCCTTTTTATTTAACTTTTCTCTCTAGTATGGTTTTTTCCTTCATTATTCCACCTATTCTTCCTTTAGGTGAGCTCTCCATCCTCTCCAATGATGTCTTCATCCCCTTTCCTTCTTGTTTCTTTGTAGAAGATTGATATCTTGTATCTTCTCGGTTGTCTTCTTTCACGACTATTTCTCTGTATTATCTATTCCTTCAAAATTTTCAATATCCCTTACTAGATATCCCTTTACCAACAAGGTAGTTATTCCATCTCGTAAATTTCTCCCAATTCACATAGGATCTGCTAATAAGATGTCTTGTTGATTATCTTTTATTCCATTTGTTGGAATCTGAAAACTTCTCTCGAATCTATCCTCTTCTATGTTTATCTGATATCCATGAGCTTATTTGTTCTTGTCTTCATGAGACAATGTTTCATCTTTTTCCTTTGTGATAGTTTCTTGACACCATCCATGTTCAATCCCTTTATAACCTGCAATCACACACTCAAACAAACTTTTAGTTTGAAACCCTTGAGACTCGTTTGTCTCTCTTGATGCCTCTAACATCACTAATTTTTGTTTTTCATAATATTCCATGTACTCCATGAGACTCTTTACATGTCTCTCATTTTCCTCATCATCCTCTATGATCATTTCTCCCTTCTCTAGTTCACAAATGTGAACTATTTTCCCTACTCCAAAGGACTACTTCCCATACTCAACTTTTCTAAGTTTCTCCTCTGTCTTCATCTAGACATCAAATCTACCCCTTAGATTCCTTACAAATATTAGCACAATAGGACATTTGATCTCTTCTTCAAATTCCATCCACATCTACGGTATTCTACAACTCTCTCTTATAATAGCTTCATCATAGCACTGAGATTTTCCTTCAACTCAGTTATCTCCATGTTAAATTCCTTAGCATCTGTTTTGTGGCTTATTTATTTTTCTGAGCCCTTCACTTGACTATCCATAGTCTTCTTCATCTATTTGAAATTCAATATTCTCAACAATGAGTTGTAATAAGCCTCTTATGTGTTGGAACATCAATTTATGATGATTCATGACACTTATCCTTGAATCAATTGGTCGGGTGATCGACCTACATATGGAAACAAATGGTTAGGCAATCAACTAGATATCTACATCAATCAGTTGATTATTCGACAAGCCTATTGTTCATATAGTCGTCCAATAGTCAAAGATATTCATTCGGTGTATCAACCAACCAAATAATTGACTGTGAGTTGGATGCATGGATGGTCGGGTCGAGCATCCTTGTCAAGTCGACTAGACAATGCGGATTTGATGGAGTCAACTCTAACCACTGACGGTTACATGTGGAAAATATCTTCCCGATTCCAAGGAAGTTGGTTATATATTGAAGCTATAAATAGGATACCTGATGGGTCATCATCATATCATCATCATTGTTGTGTACAAGATGTCCAACATGCATTGTGATGTTATGATGAAAATGTGTTGTGCTCAAGTGTTGTAACAGTGTCTTTAGACACCACCTGTCATCTTTGAAAATTATTCCTCTTCAATTATCTATAGCTATGTTTATCTATTTCATATCAGGTTATGCCCAATGCCCAACATGGTATCATAGCAACTAGTTGTGCCCTCAACTGTTGCCCAAAAATTGTGTCAATTATGATCTATTGTGTGATTGAATTTGGGATGGTGATTTGTTGACTATAACTTATGGAAACAAATCAGATATGTCCATATATTGAATATGGATTCAAATATAAATCTCATAATTTTGAATGGATCAAATTATGTAGTATAGGAACCAGACATGGACACCCTACTGAAGAGTAAAGGACTGTGGAAATATATAAATACTGTAATTACATATCCAACATATGACCAAGAAAAGCCTGTAGTTGATGGGAATAAGGATGATGTTGTGGGGGTCATCATGACCTACATCTTGTAGGAGATTCATTTTCACATCAGTGGAATCAATTTCTCTCATCAAGTCTGGAAGAAGCTAAAGTTGATGTTCGACAAAGTTGATGTTCAAAAAAGTCTATGTTTGACAAATTCGATGAAATCCATGTCATACAATTAGAGAAAGAGTTGATCTCTCTCTCTCCTAATTATTTCGACATAATAGAGGACCATTTTTCACTTGTGAAGGAACTACAATCGAAATTGGGAAAATGTGGAAAGAATTATCAGAAGAAAGATGGACAACTCATCGAGTTGGTCTTGATGAATTTGATAACAACATTCGACGTGTTCATTTTGAATTTCCACAAAAACTGGAAGGTAAGGAAGGAATATGGTAAGGATTACATGTTTGAATATTTTTGTTGCCTATTGATCATTGATCAACATAGATTTCTTGATGAAGGAAATCTTGGTGGAAAACATCAATCCCACTTTCTTGAGGGAAATTCAAATCACAAGTAAAGAGGACGGTTTTATACCCTTATAGAAAGACATGGATTCATCAACCATAAACCTAAAGGAAACATAGATGAAACTCGTCAAAATCAAAAGAATAAGACATGTTAGTACTATGGAAATACTGGACATGTGGATAAGGTATGTTACAAGAAGCGAGATGACCTAGAGGAGAAAGTTCAATGCCTTAAATGATACATGTATGTTGTTCGTTGACCTGCTGATAATTTCACCTTCCAAGTCAAAAATTCTCAAGGATTATTGTCTCATTCTACACAGAATGAACGGGTTGTCAAATATGATCACACTCATCATATGGCTAAGGATGCTTCCTTGTTAACATCCTTAGATGAAGCTATGGAAAAGAAGATCTATGTTGCTAATGATTTTTGTCTCAACATTGTTGATCATGGTGATGTTTTCTGTTGACATGGTAGAATTGTCTTTTTTTATCATGTATCGAACCTTAGTGCCAATATGTTGTTGATCTCTCAGTTAACATAGACAGATAAGATTTTGGAATTTTGGATAGATCAGTTTTTTGTTTTAGATTTGAAGAAAGGTCGGTCGATTGTCACCGGAGGATTTCTCGACCCAAAGAATAGTTTGTACAAGTTTTGTAACATGACTTGACCCAAACCTGAACCAATTTCTCTTGTTGCTCACAAATACGATCGTAATTGAACTTGGCATGAATGACTCAGACACCTCATTTTTCATAGTCTACAGTAAATGGAAACTCATAATATGGTTTGTTTTTAACCTAAATTTTTTCCTCCTGAAGGAGTTTGCAATGGATGTGTTCTTGGAAAGAATCGTCATGCACCCTTTGCCTCTGGAAAATCATGGTGAGCACAAAACCTCCTGGAACTAGTTCACAATGATATCTGTTACATCAATCTACCTTCCTTATTGGGTGCAAGGTATATTTTGACTTTCATTAATGATCTCTCTCGTTCCACCTCAGTTTATTTTTTGAATAAAAAGAATCTTGTCTTTGAAAAGTTCAAAGAATTCAGGGCCTTTGCTGAAAAACAATGTGGCCAACACATCAAGTTCCTGATCTCAGAGAATGGTGGTGAATATGTGGATTGACCTTTTAAATAATACTTGGTTCGATCTGGTATTGACTGACAATGGTTAGTTCCTCATACCTTCAGTATAATGGTGTTGTTGAATGTAAGAATTAGATGTTAGTTGAAATGGATATATGTTTTTTGCAGGAAAAATATTTTCCTCCTTGCTTCTAGGATAAAGTTGTCTATTGTAAAAACTATCCAATCAATCACATATCGACTCATGTTATGTCAGTCAATTCAATTAGATGAACTCTGATATATTAAATAATCAACATGGGGTTCATAAACTGATGAAGTGCATGAAAACTATATGCAAGTCTTAGCTTATAATCTATCTCTAAATGATTACTACACAAAATCAAAACTATTATTGTTCATTTGCAGAAGCAGAGTTTCTGCTTAGCTATAGAAAACAAAGAAGATGTAAATTTGAAGAAATATATTTAATGAAAAATCACATGAATTATTCTAAACACTTGAAATCAGTAACCTACTGGATTTTTAGCTGCAAGACAATTACAAGATTTCAATCATTTCACTTAATGAAGGTTTCTGTAACTGAAGTAAAACAATCTTTATTCAATTAATATTTTATGTGCATTATTCTTCTTGTGTGTTGTAAATAGAAATCACAAACGAAATGCATGAAGTGAAATAACATAAATAAAATTCACACAATTGATAAATTAAAATGACACTAACAACAATAGAAGCAATGCACTCCTCACTCAGAGGGGGCCTCCTGGCTCGGTGAACATTTCTGTAGAAAACTATAGAACTATACTTCAGTAATTAAAACACAAAACACATATGATCGACAGTAACAAGATTTGTATTAATCTTCAATTGAAAATATAGAAGTACACCAATTTGATATCATATCTAATGTGTATTTGTAGGTTCACATGACTGATATTTATACATTACAATATGGGATCTTGGATATCCAAAACCCACAGATCCTCAAAATAGTTTTAGCTACAAAATAAAGCATATTTGTTTACAACAATAGATCTTGGAAAAATCGTTTTTGAAATTGCCTATATCTCCTACATCTTTCAGATTTTGAGACATTTGTTTGAGAGTCACATAAATGGGCTCACTCTGCATAAAACCCATGTCCCTTATTTTTTAGATTCTCCTTTATCATTCCATAAGTCGCGTTTAAAGATCACTTCTTGGAAATTGTTGCTAAATTCAACCAGATCTTTGACCATGAGCTGGAGATGACTACCTTTGACTTGGGTATGAAATAATGAACGTAAAGCCATATTAGAACACCTTTCTTTAATACCCTTGTGGAATAATTCTGGGTAGAGGGGTGTGTTTGCACCCAATTCGTCACTTGGTGAGAAAATAAAGGGTGCTTACATGCCTATTTGGGTCTTGCTGAACATGACAGCTGTAGAGGAAAGGGTTAGAGAAAACAAAACAAAACTATAAACAAGAATTAAATTAAAACAAACTAAAACTATGAGCATATGGATAAAGAAATAACAAAGACAACNGTACAACTGAAAATCTATCTAAATGCATTCTAGAATCAATAAAAGTTACATACTCTAGGTCTTTGTCCATTACATATTGATTTAAATATTGAAAAATTAATTGAGGGAATTTCTTACCTCAATTCCCTTCAACATAGAAGCAACAAATGCATACTTTGATGGTTTCTATCACCCTACTTGATGCTACCTGATCAACTGGTATTTATAGAAGCTTGCTGACTTCCTCCTTCATCATTTTGATCACCATTCCTACCAACCTCATGGGTCTTCACATACATGGAAATCATAAGAAACAACAATATCCACATCTTTAACCATGCTATATCATTTTTCGTAAATATATAATCCATCATTATTTATACTCAATTTCCATAACATCATTATTTTATATTCTAAGTTCACAAGCATGTTATATGCATATCCAAGCATGTGCATATGCACAATTACACATCCATATGCACCAAGCATTCACTGTCAGCATGTCTACTAATGCATATGCATTTTAACTTTATTGTATGCCTCATGCACTCTAGTGGATTTCTATTCGAATTCATTTATTTATTTATGTTGTAGCTGGTTTTCCTTGAATTCCTTCAAATCCTTGCAGCCTTGTGTGCTCCCATTTTTCTCATTTTCACTATTGTTCACCGGTCTAAATACTTTCCAACCAAGTTTCACTTGGCCATTCTACAATCCAACCAATGTACTCAATTCTCGGCAACTCCTTTTTAGGTAGTCATATCCAACTTTACCTTTATGAAACATTCCATCACCTAGGAATGAAGTAGATCAAACATTCCATCAGTCTACTACCAAAACATTCTTGAATCAGATAGTATTACTCCTAGTTGCCCATTAGACTATGTTTTTCACACTTAATCTTTACAACCATCTTCACCTCTATTCCTTCAAGGCTAGGAAATCATACTTTTCCTTTATATGCCCATTACTGACATTATTCACCTTCTAGTTTCATGTCTTATGTGAGGATTCTTTCTTTTGTATTTGCAATTCATTGAGATCCTGTAGTTGTTGACTAATACTTTTGTTCCACTATTCTTGAGTTCTTTATCCACTTTTCATTACTTTCCCTATAGTTCTTTGTTGCCTCAGTTAGCTTCTGCAAGCTCTTTCATGCTTCCATGACTATGATATCCAATCCTAGAATCGAATTGATCCAATTAAACCTCCAATACTGCCAAATATGCAAGCAACCATTTTTGTTAGAATTATACATATTATAGAAATCTGCCAATTAATGCTACATGTACTTTTTCTTCTTAATTCATGAAGAAATGTATCATCATTCTCCAAATTATAACAATTCAATGTTATTCTTCTTTGAGTAATATTTTCGGTGATTATTCCCATGCCCCAATCCGATCTTCGAGATGAAAGTTAGGGCTTCTTAAAAAAGTCACTTTCACCCTTTTTGTGCAAACAAGATCTTGTAGTGGCAATGGAATGGTTGTGTGCCAATTTTTTCAAACTATTCCACAACCCCTTCAAACTGGTACATAATTTGAATTCTGCATAGGCATTTTCTTCCATCCACTTTTCTTATGACCGCAGATTGAAACCACAAGCTTATTCACTCTTTAGAGCCTTCCTATATATTCTTCTACACAGGAGCTTGTTCGAATAGAATGTATGAGGGCTTGGTTACTTCTAGGCCCTTCGTGCCTCTAATTGACCCATTTACCTTATCATGAGACCGAAACTAGGAACAAGTCCTATAGACTTCCATGTTCGGCTATTATCCCTTTTCAATCTTCCACTTCCCCTGAAGTAAAATTTCATTGAAACACTTCTATTAGCTCCACTAGCAGATTGAATGGTCAAGATTTAATCTCTCGTTGACTATATGGTCCCACCCCATATGGAGGCTTCAACAAGATCAATGACCACAACTTAATCAAGCTCTAGGATGGATGGTCATTAATTAGTTTGAGACTTCGGTGCTCCAGGACTTCGAGACATTACAATTCTCAAGTCATTCAAATCCCATAAATTTTTACCCACCGAAGCACTTATCCTATCCTTCCACTGTTTAATCTGATGACTAGGACATAATCAAGCATTGGGATGGAAGATCCTTAACTATCTTGGGACTTCGGTGCTTCGGGACTCTGGGACATTACAACTCTAGATTCGTTCAAATCCCCCAGAGTGATATCTGTTGAAGTGTTTACACCATCCTTCCACTGCTTGATCTAACGGTTGAGAAAATTCCCAAAGGGATCTTAGATCGACGCTCTATGTGAATTTGTGACTTTGGTCTTTAGCACTTTTGTTGATAGATACATTGGACACCCTCGGAGGCCATACTACCGTAGATGACACGGCATGCTGATGTCACCTATGGCTACGTGGACCCATGGCATGTGTGCCACGTGTCACAACAAAAGAAGAGGTTTGGGTCCAAAAGTTACTAAATCTGGGTGACATGTGCCCCCACATGACACCCCTACCACGTGGCTTACAACACGTCATCAATCAAATAGACGATCCACATTCCTCCGCTCCATATTTGATGGCCAGCGTGATTTCATAGACCATGGTTTTTCACTTCGTGGCTTCAGAACTTCGCAACTTTGACACTTCGAGGATTTTCCCATTCTACAGTAGTCACCGAAATGGAGAAGTTTTGAAGTCCCCAAAATTCTCTATCCTTGTACTTCTGATCTAACAGTTGGAATTGCTCCCGGATTCTTCCTTCGATCTGATGGCTGGTGAGATTTCAGAGCTTCAATACTCCCAGACTCGGGGAAACTATGACTCTCGAGTAGTTCAATTTCCCTCAAAGTTATACCTGCCAAAGTGGTCATAAAGCAATGATGACTACTCACTGTCAATTAACACTTCTTCTTACTTTATCCTTCCACTAATATTAGATCCGATGGTTAGCATTCCTCCTGAAGTTCTTCCCTCGATATAACGACTGGCGAGATTTCATGACTTCGGCTTTCGAGATTTCTAGGGCTCGAACTTCTTTACATATGGAGGGTCAATGTTGGATCACCATGTTCAATGGAGGATATTTCACCCAAAATTCCTATCATATTGGACGGTCGGTGGGATTTCACAACTTCGGCCTTCGACATTTCATGCTTCTTCCCTACCTCCCATAATCATTGAAGTGGCAAATTTGTGGAGTTTTCTATATCCTATTGGATTCAATCAATGGTTGATGATCAAATAGTTCAATCTGATAGTTCTTGTTTACTTGAATCTCGATCTAATGATATAGAGCTTCCTTGATTCAACGGTTGTGATCACTCCTGAAATTCAAAAGGGGATGGTCACGATTCCATGATCCTTTACAAGTATCTTTGTGTTTTCACCCAATTCGTCACTTGGTGAGCAAATAAAGGGTGCTTACATGCCCAGTTGGATCTTGTTGAGCATGACAGCTGTAGAGGAAAGGGTTAGAGAAACAAAACAAAACTATAAACAAGAATTAAATTAAAACAAACTAAAACTATGAGCATATGGATAAAGAAATAACAAAGACAACAAGACCAATATCACCAATGTTTTTAGGCTGATCAATTGATGAAACCAAAGCACAATGAAGGAAGGGGACTGTGAGTCCCTTCTTTCTCCAATGGAAGTCTCTTGTGCCCTCACAAACTTGCTCACCTTACAATAAGAATATGAGAATGATGGTGAAAGAAATCCAAGCACACTCACTCAATGTAGAGGTGAATGGCTCAATGAAATGGTGCTAATGTGTTATTGTCAAGGAGTGAGTCCTTAAAACAATCTAAGCAGCATAACATTACATGAAATTCCTTCAGAAAATGATGTTTCTTCATGGCTTTTTATAGCATAGCATTGGGTGATTATGTAAC
>SNQJ01S0013080.1:103261-147411 GCA_010110895.2 Picea sitchensis | reverse complement strand
GTGACTTGCGGGATTAGCTCGTGGCTTGAGAAATAGTGACTTAGGGGCATCTAAGCCGTTAAAATCACCCAGGGATCGCACCTGGCCTGGCCCACACCAACCCTTAACATGGCTGGATTTTTTGTCCCCACAGGTTTCCAACTGGTGACTTTAACATCACAGAGTGTCTTAACAACACACTCTATCACTGACTGTCCTAAACCTCGAGGAGTTTATAGTTGAAGGACATGGGGGTGGGCTTTGATCCACTTATGTGTGCACGGGTCAAGATATCATTTAATATAATATCTCTGGGTGCAAAAACACATTCGACCACTACCTCAAGGTGCCCCCATGGCTTTAGGTTAGGCCCTCACGGGAATTGAACCTTGTCAACGGTGAAAAATTCCTCGCTTTCCACCATTAGATCTAACCCCTTTGGACTAAAACATATATATTTTAAAAGCAATTTCTAATTTTAGAAACTATTTATAATTAAAACCAAAGCAAATTTAACTAAAATTAAAAAAAAATAGAAACAATTTTAAAATAAAAAACAAAACAAAATTAATTCGAATTAAAAAATAAATAAAAATTAAAACAATTATAAACTTATATATATATATATATATATAATATCATAAAACAAATTAAAAATTTATAAAAAAACTTAAAAAAAAAAAATGAAATCATGTTGATGATGATGATGATTAACGTCTATTGAGATCGAATTGGTCTATTGAAGCTTAAGAGGGTAAGTGATTACTTGTGATTCTTTAGAATTTTGTTTCTGTGTTCGAAAATCATTAACAGGAGCTTTGTAAGATCAACATACTTTTGTTGAGTTAAGAGGTTAGGAAGGTTGGTAGTGTGACAAATATTTTTAAAATGAGATCTAATATGGGTAAATGTTGGACAATCTAAGAGAAAGTGATTTTTAGATTAAACCTTCTTAGTGTCACACAAGGTTGGTAGTGTGAAAAATATGGGAGGATAAGGGGGCGTTGTCGAGCATCGCCCCAGCCCCTCGCGGGCCTGGCCACGGTCCCATGTCATTGGTAGGGAAGGGGGNCCCCCCCCCCCCGCGTAGGCCTAGTCGTGGTCCAATGCATCTGCATGGGACTACAGTCTTGTGCGGCCACATGAGATCGCAAGGGGACTTGGGTGATGCCCAACATCACAACCCTCCCCCCGCCTTCCCGATCTCATGAGACAACGCCCAGGCCAGCGAGGGGCTAGGGTGATGCTGCACATACCCCCTGCCTTGGCCCCTCTGACCGACCTGCAGCCTATGTGCCCAATTGTCTCTTGGTCGATGGTGGCATGAGACCACGATCAGGCTTGCAGGAGCTGAAGCAATGCCCAAGATCACCTCCCAACCCTCCCATATATATTTACATAATTTCATTTTTTTTAAATTTATTTTAAATTTTGATTTTTTTTTAATTTTTTTTTTAATTTTTTAACTTTTTTAGTTACAATTTATATTTTTAAAGTTTTTCATATAATTTTTTATTTTTATTTTTTGGCTTTTTATTTTTAAGTTTTTTTTGGCATTTTTTTCTAATTTTTAAAAGCTTTATATTAATTTTTTTATTTTAAGTTTTTTTTAGCTTAGTTCTTTATATATATATTTTTAAATTTTATTTATTTATAACTTTTTAAAGTTTTGGGCTATAAATTNTTTTAAAGCCTTTGGGAACAAATTCTTCAAAGAAAATGGGAGACTGCAGACCGAGATTATAAATGCATGATTTCAACGGATCATGAGAATACTATGAATAATATGATGCATGATTTTAAAAAGTAGTTATTGCATCAAACATACCTTCGAATATGTTTCCTTTATGGTCATTTCCCACTTAAACATCTTTTAAATTTCTTCTCCAGCCTGCTATTTAAGTTGATATATGTCCTTTATACCATATAAATTCTAAATACATCCTAGTTTGTCAAATCTGTAGATATTTGTGCTTCCACTCTAAAATAATTTATATATATATATATATATATATATATGTGTGTGTGTGTGTGTGTGTGTGTGTGTGTGTGTGTGTGTGTGTGTGTGTGTGTGTCAAATATGTATTATTAGTCACCAATAGCATAAGAAACCAGTGGTTTGAACCTAGCTAAGCCTATGCACCTCCATATTTATTTTCAAGTGCCTTGAAATCTAGCTCACTTCCACCAAACAGAGCGGAAAAGAACTGGTTGGTCCCAGAGACTACGTTGAAAGAATCGTTAAACTATTAATGATGGAAGAAAAGGTCAGGGAATTGAGAAAATGAGTGATTGAATTGAAGGTGGTTGTGACAGCAGCAGTGGCCGAGAAAGGGTCGTCCCATATCAACTTCGACCTCTTTGTCTCAGAAATCGTGTCTGTGTCGACATGTTCTGGCACTTGACCAAGGCCTGGGCAAGTTCCAGAGAACATTGCGTTAGTTTTAGACTTTGTTTCCTTGTGAAATAGTGATTATTGACTGTGTTTTGAATTGTTACCATATCTTCCACCATCTTCAAACATGAACAAGAAATTTAGTTCTAATATTAGTTGATGACCCGCCATCTTCAAACATGAACAAGGAGATAACTTTAGTAATTTGTTTTTGTTTTGTTTTTTTTACATTCTCAATTCGTATTTCTTTTATATATANTTTTTTTAATTATTTTAAAAACTAACTTGTGAAGTTTTTCTTTGTCAATTTTTTTTTTTAATATAAATTTAAAAAATAAAAAATAAAAACCTAAGCAATGATTTATGAGTTGATTTTTGAGTTGTTTATCGACCATTGTATCATTTTTTGAGGGCACGATTTAAATTAAGTTATAATTTCAACTCCAACAAAGAAACCAGTGCTATTAGTAGCATCACTTTTTGATTTGAGGGTAAATTTTAAACTCTTTGTCCATAATGACATCACAATGACATCATTCTCAACATGATGAGTTTGAATTTAACCATCGTAAAAAAAGGGTGCTATCAATAGCACCACTTTTTGATTTAGGGGTAAAAATAGCAACTTTGCAAAAAGAAGAACTATAGAGAGTTCTCGTTAAGTTGATAACTTTGTTATTTATTACACTATTCTACTCTACTGGAAAAAAAAGAAAAACTTTTCTCATGTGTAGGAGTATTTCCAATGGAGCCATGTGCATAATACGATTACAAATAAACTCATATCCAATTTGAAAGATATGCTCTAATAGATACCAGAATATCAAGAAACAAGTGCTTTGATTGATATGATGTAAATAATTATTGAAGAGTGAAGGAATGTTTTGAAGTGATAGTTTCCCAGAACCATAACTTGATATAGTTATGATGCCCTTCATTCATTTGTTTATTACCACCTCTTTGTATGTCCTCCTTTATCATGCCATGCATATCTTCTACTATTTGTTGATTACTCTCTTGAACACATAAAGGATCTAATGATAGGCATGATAGAATCTCCTTGATCTTAGGTTCTAATGTCTTCTCTTGATCATATGTTTTCCATGGCTATATGATCTATTCTAGTTCCCCTTCTGATGCTGCTCATGGAAATTTTGGTCTTCTATCACTTCCTGTAGTGTAGGTATGTTCCCGAGTGTTGGTTGTGGAGCCTGATTATCTTCCTTATTTAGAGGTTTGTTTCATATGTTCTTGGACCCCATTCCCTAACGAGGGGTGTGGGGGGGCTTTCACCCCCACAATTGTCGCCGGGGGGGGAGACAATTCTTTTAGCCTCCCGCCCCCCCGAGTGGGAGATTCGGGGGCAGCGCCCTCGAAGCAAAATATTGGGAAAAACTGCCTTGTAAAATATTGTAATTTCATAGTCAATCTAGATCGTTCATTATAAGGTCGCATATATGATGGTAGAAGTTATTTTTAGGGGTTTTTTTCCCTAGAAGGAAATCCTCTCCCATGAGGGAATTGCATTGTCGTTGTGTATTATTGTGAATGTTGTATTATGAGAGAGAATACTATGAGACAAAGAAGAGGAACTTACAACGGTTGAGCTATAGGTTGTATCCCTTCATTTTTCTAGATAATAAAAAGGAAGGACCTGGAAATTTCTCTGGTGGACGTAGCTCACATTGGTTGAACCATGTATATTTGTCTCTCTATTGTATTGTGTAGCTTCTGTGTTCTATTTCAGCATTTGTTTTATTTTATTGCTCCACGATCCTGTTTTTCTAACACTAAGTGCTATCGGGATTTTCTCCTTCTAATATGCAGAGATGTTTCCAACCATTGATAGGATGTGAAAGATTTCTTGGAGTAACATTCTTCATTACTCAATAGATTATTGAACATGCTTGAATTCTTATTTTTGGTTGATAGTCCATGTCTTTCACATGAATTAGTGCATGGGGGTTTCTTACATCACTTTGAAAATAAATGAAATGAACAAAAATGAAAGCATACTACTTAAATCATATTTAAGAAATTTGAAAAATAATCATGTACTTGAACTCCACATGTTACAAAGATCTCGTTGTCACCAAGTTATCTTTTGACATGAGTTATTCTTTCCATGAATTGGTGGTCGATTTACTCCTACCACTAGTGAATCTACTTCTAGGATTTCTGCATCTATTCATGCATTCTACTTAACATGATTTAAATGGTTGAAGAGAGACTCACTATAGCTCTGTTGATATATATGTAGCTTAATACCTATCTTCTTCTTATATCTCTTTACTTAGAAAATTTTTGATTCATGGCGGGTTCGTTCATAGTGAGTGTAATTTATTTCCTAAAGATATCTGCATTATACAAAATGCATTTGTCTTCTGCCTCGTATACAAATTTCACCAAGACCTAACCATTTTATTGATATATGGCAGTTTCATTGGTTTCCAGACTTGCGAGTTCACTTATTCTTCTTTTAGTCTGCTACCACCAAGACTTAACCGTTTTCTTAATATCCTTTACATTGTGGGTTCGTAGGTTTCCGGACTCGTGGACTCATCCTAACATTTATTCCATGTCTTCCACCCCACCACCCTAAAATTTTGTATCCCTTACCTTTTTCACATTTCTCGAGGTCTATTTAATCTTATTCCTATGGAAAGTAATTGCTAATTGAATTATGAAAATGTTGTTATTGATTGCATACTTCTCAAGGTAATATCATTTAATTTTATTAACTTCTCCATCAAAAAGGACTTAAGTCATAACACTGAAGAAGATTATATTTCAATATTCTAAGGAATTATATGCAGAGTTCACTAGCTAAACTAGAATGGCCATGAGAAAGAAATAGTTTTGTGAAGACACATTGAACCTCTTCACACAAGAAGACTACAATTTCCACTGGTCAAGGTCTTATTGGTATTTCACAACATTTCCCCTACCAAAAATAAATGAGAATAAGACTTGGACATTAGGTATTTCTCTAGTTGGATCCATTCCTAAATTTTATCATTGCAAAGACATAGTCTCCTTGTGTGTTGATAAGTTTATTCAAAATAGAAGGGAAATTCTATTACAAAACAGATCCCATATCTCTTTAGCACCTTCAACTTTCAAGAATATGTTAAAATTACCATAGTTGACTATTACATTCAAAGGAGATGAATCTATAATTTTCCTCAAGGAGAAGAACAACAAATTAGATATTATGCAAGAAGACTTAGAAGATCCTTCAACAATCCTAGAGGATATATCTGGAACTCAGGTTAGTTCATTGAAAATCCCTACCGAGAATTAACATGGATTTTTACCAGAATTATAGGACAAGAGTCTACAGAAACCATTGCTCGGTTGGTTCTTTATATCTTATATTTTACAATCCATGAACAAGCAATTTTTGATTGGGGAAAAATGATCTCTACTGACATTTCTTCGCAACTGTCAAATTTTAAAGAAACTAAGAAGTTTTATGTGGCCTCCTACTTGATATTTGCTATTACATAATTTCATATCTGCAAAGAATTGAACATAGGGAAAAGGGTAAATTGTAACGTTGTCCCGTTCACAATGTGGTATCAATACCTGTGGAGGCAAAAGGTCCCTCACTACTTTTATGAAGTATATAATGAATCCTTGTTTGTTTTTAAGAAGCTCATCTTTGGAGAAAATACATCCAGAATATCATGGGAGGACTACCATGGGAAGCACTAACTTTTCTGGATAAGAAGAGGATTGTAGAAGAGATGGAAAAATACAATATTATAAGGATCTACTATTCTCATGAAAAACCCCTTTATCTTCCTTACTATATTCCAAACAGATTATTTGTTGTTGAAGTGGAAAGGAAATACAAGTTCTGGTTTCATTTATTCTATGAGAAAAAGAATAATCAGTTTATCCCACTACATTGGAAGGTCGGTGGAATATTTCTAAGAGGAACTGTGAAAATTGATGAATATGCTACACAATTTTATCAATATAACATGAAATTTAAAAAAGAGATTAAAATGGTTTTGACCCTAATCATTTTTTTCATTATCACATGGTATCAGTTGGATTTAGTAATACACTTATAAATATTTTTATATTTGGAGAAGAAGAAGGAGACAACCATGATCCTCGAGATGAATGTATTGAAAGGAAAGAAGGTGATATTGAAACCATCATAAGTACCACGGATCAATATAAGTAGAAAAGAAAACCCTCTAATGAAAATAATGCTCAATATCCTATTATTTCCCAAAAGAGAACCCTATCCAAAAAGGAATCTCAGTCTACAACATCACAACAATAAAATTATTCAATGAATAATTCAAATGATGGAGGTGATAAAATCCCTCCTTGGGGAAAATTGGAAAAGTCTCATAAATTACAAGTAAAATAAAGAGGACTAATTCTCAACAAGAAATTGAAGAGCACATACCTAAGAGCGAGATCCCTCTTGAAGACTTGGATTTAGAAGTTGATATATAAAATATCCAATTCCCCGATGATGAAGAACAAGTACAGGAAAATATACAATTTGTGGTTGAACTTGCTATTCAAGATGAAGAGTTTTCATAAGAAAAAAAAAAATCGTACATAATGCTTTATTTGATAAAGATTCAAGAAAATTTATTTTTGAAAGAACCCTTTCAAAAACCAAAAAGGGAAAAAATTGTTCTACATTTAACCTTAATAACATGCTTCCATCTGGAATCACTAAGATTCACAAGGTTACATGAGATGCTCTAGATGTTTCAATAGATGATATGGAAGATGAGAATGCCAGACTTAAAGAAAGGATACAAGAAATAGAGTTTACTCTAATTCCTCCACCAATATTAGCGAGCCTTGTTGCAACAGTTCAACCTGGATTTTTTTTTGGGAAAACTCCAGAGTCAAGTATGAGATTTAAAGGGACCTCAAGCCTACTTGTTGCAAGAAGACATTATGTTGAACAAAATATTAAGAAAAGAATGTCTATTATTTTAAATACATGGAATCTAGCAAGTAGCTTTGTTTATTTTGGTTCCAAGATTCAAAATACCAAAGAATATTCTCTAATACCTAGGTAATCGGGTAGTACGACTAAGGGTATGGTTTAGTCTCCTTAGTTGGTGTCTTGCGATATTGGGACAAGTACTGCTATTTGACCATGCACATATATCAGAGAGCTATACCACATGGAAAATCCTTTCCTGTAGGAACCATGTAAAGCCTAACCCCTGGGAAAGAAACATAACATAAAAGGAATTGATGAGATCTATTGCCACACAACCTTACCTCTTGCATTTTGGTTGTGAAAATTCCTACAATTTTTTTCTTGCTAACAATTTGGGCCATTTTCCACTACAATATTCTTTAGTATAGAGTATAACTCTGTAGAAGTGAAAAAATTGAGTATATTGGTCTCGTTGGCACCCTTATTTGGGACCTATCCCATTGGATTCCTCTCTTCACCCTGATAGCAATGGTACCTATAATTTTTAAGTCTTTTTTTCCATGGACCTGACCCCCTTCTTGGAAGCCTTATTTGGAACCTATCCCATTGGATTCCCCTTTTCTCCCTAATCATATTGGTATCAATCACTTGTTAGCCTTTTTTTCCATCAACCCACCCACCCTTTTCGGAACCCTTATCTCCCACATATTCCATTATATTCCTCTCTTTGACTTGATTGTAGTGGTACCCTTCACCAATAACCCCTTTTCGTGCAGACCCACCCACCCCATTCCTGTGTTTCACTTTCACTGTGGCACACACCCGCAACAAAAACCTTGAAACCCACCTCAATTCCACTCTCACCACCAAAATTGAAGACATGAAATAGGACAAGAATAAGGACATGGAAAACATGAAACATGCCATGAGGAAGGACATCCCTAGCCACCTTGATAGCCAACTTGAATCCTTCCCTTCCCAAATCTTCACAAAAATGAATATTATCGGTGACCTTACCTCATCTAAACAACATTTTAACCTAGAAGGTGTTACTTCCTCTAACTCCCATAATTTTTAGTCTAACCCCCTTCATCATGATCTGTGTCTTCTGCGAGTGCAGGTGAACATATTTGATGGCTTGGATCCCATTGGATGGGTTTTTAAAATGGAAAATTACTTCTCCTTGCATGGAATTACTGATGACTTGGCCAAACTTCATTTTGGTGTCCTCTGTATTGATCCTAAACACTAGCAATGGTGGAAATGGTGTAAAAAATCATGCCATGGGTATTTTTCTTGGAAACAGTTTATGGTCAAAATTTATGAGGACTTTGACACCGACACACACTACCTAGGCCATTTGACCAAGTTGAAACAATATGGTACAATGGAAGAATTTATCATTACATTTGAGCAATTAGCTTTCAGAACAAAAAGCATGTCTAATGCCCTCTTCAAGGAATTCTTTATCAATGGCCTAAAGGATGAAATACAAGCCTAGGTCCTCATGGATCACCCCTAGATGTGGTTGGAAGCTACTCAACGTGCCAATGAAGCAAAACATGTTGTCTTTTCCCAGAACTGAAAATCATATTTTCTTCCTTTCCCTTGACCTACCAATCCTACCCCTCATTCTAATCCTCTCAAGATCTAGAAATTAACTTAGGAAGAAATGGTTGAATGCCAACTCAAGGTCCTTTTCTATAATTGTGATGAAAAATATTTTTCAAGGCACAAGTGTAAGGAATATAAGATTTTTATGTTCATTTCTGAGGATGTCGTTGATGAGGAGGTTGAATTTTCCCCAAGGGAATAACTGCGCCCAACCGATTCTCCTACTCCATCCTACGATCCACCAGAATTTGAACCGTTGATTTCGTTGCATTCCCTCACTGGCTTCTATGCTCCCTAGACCCTCAAGCTCACTCGAAACGTAAATCATAGGAATTTCATAATCCTTGTTGACAATGGAAGAACCCATAATTTTATTCATCATTGCAATACCTAGGAAATCAATTTTTATATCCATGCAGTCAAAAATTTGCAAATCATGATTGCCAATGAAGGTTCCATGAAATGTGGTGGGCATTGTGAAATGTGCATATCCAAATTGGCCAATACAACCTGAAATATCATATGTTTTCTATCAACATGGGTGGTTTTGACATTGTGCCATGGGGTATCCACTCAATGAACCTGTTACATAGACCGCTCATTCATGGGATATTAAAGAATACCCCCAATTTCCTTTTTTTTAACCCCCCTCCCAATACATATTTCCAATAAAAAAAAATCATATTTTTATGATATATCCATTATTTTTACCAAATAAACCTTTTAATACCCCCAATACCTATAAACCCCTCATACCCTACATCCCCCCCAATACCTACAATATATTGAATCTATTTTTCATAATGTAAAAACCCCTTTTATGAATGAACCTTATAAAATATTGGTTAATAAGGTGAAGCCCCTGTGCATTATGCTCGGTGTGGAATGGTTACAGACTCTCAACCCCATCCTCATGAATTTTAAGGAATTAACCATGAAATTACAATGGGAGGAAGAATCATATAAGTTCTTAGGCATTATAGTAGACTCCCCTGATATCATCAATTCCCATCTAATGGAAAAGCTCCTAAAAAAAGGTCATTCAGGCATTATTTCCCAACTCCATTCAATTCAAGCAGTTGAGACACCCTGTGTGCATCCTAACCTCCAATATATCCTCTCCAAACACCAAGCTATTTTTTCCACTCCCCATGTAATTCCCCCTTCCCATGGTGTGCATGATTATTTTTTTCATCTAGTCCCAGGAAATATTCCTCCCAATGTTCACCCTTATCATCATCCCTTTTCCCAGAAGAATGAAATCGAGAAAAAATTTCAAGAATTTATTGACACGAGTGTTATCCGTCCTAGTACAAACCCCTATTCTTCTCTTGTGTTCATGGAACTCAAGAAATAAGGAACTCGCCACATGTGTCGAGACTTTCACGCCCTCAACAAATTCACCATCAAAGATAAATTTCCCATTCCTATCATTGATGATCTATTGGATGAATTGAACAGTGCTCAATACTTTACTAAACTTGATATTCATTCTGGATACCACAAGATATGTATGAAAGAGGAAGACATTCACAAGAATACATTTAGAACTCATGAGGGTCACTATGTGTTCTTGGTAATTCCCTTTTGCTTGTGTAATGCTCCCTCCACTTTCTAAAGTCTTATGAATCATGTCTTCCATCATGTTGTCTTATTTTTCTTTGATGATATTCCCATCTATAATAAAACATGGACAACCCATATGGCCCATGTGGATCATGTTCTCCATCTACTCTCTCGGTACCAACTTTTCCTCAAACAATCTAAATTTACCTTTGGAGCCTCGGAAGTGGAGTACCCGGGTCATATTGTCGGCAAGGATGGTGTATGGGTGGATCCTAAGAAAATTGAAGCTATGCAGGATTGGACTTACCCTAAAACTCTTAAGATCTTGCATGGTTTTCTTAGTTTAATGGGCTATTATTTCAAGTTTGTTTAGAATTATGGAAAAATTGTCACACCTATCACTTCTCTCCTTAAAAAGAATGCGTTCACTTCGAATCCAGTAGTTGATCAATCCTTCCATGCCTTGAAAGAGTCTATGTCCCTTACTCTTGTCCTAACACTTCCCAACTTCACAAATACTTCTATCATGGGATGTGATGCTTTGAGGAAAGGAATTGGGGCAATCCTCATCCAATATGGAAGCCCTTTGTCCTTCAGTAGAAAAAACCTTTAGAAGAGAAATTTGGTCCAATCAATCTATGAAAAGGAAATGTTGGCTATTATGCATGTCATGGATCTCTGGTGTCCTTATCTATTAGGGAAATGAATAGAATAACTTTCTTTTTTTGCGACCTTATAAGAAGAATTCACCTAAAGATGAACATTGTTAGAAAATTTCTCCCAAATGTTATGGTCCTTATAAAATTCTCAAGTGAGTGGGGCCTATGGCCTACTAGTGAGCTATGCTTAGTCATTCTAAGTTCCATCCTATTTTTCATGTCTCATGCTTAAAGAAAGTGATTGGAACTAAGTGCCAAACTCAAACCAGTCTCCTTGATTTGGATGAAGAAGGTTGCAGCTACAAGCAGTCTTAGATTAGTGACAAATTCATCTCCATCAGTGCATCATCAAGGAAGTGTTACGTCAGTGGAAAGATACAACTCCAGAAGATTCCACCTAGGAATCGACCACCATTCTACAACAATTTCCTCATCTCAAGCCTTGAGGACAAGGTTTTTCTTCAAGGGGGAGGGCATGTTAGGGACCTGACCTCCCTAACCACTCATGTAGGTAGAATAATAAATTTTCCTTGTAATAAAGGTTGGCATTAGTTAATATGGACTATTTAATAAATGTGAACAAGTCAATGCAAGAAGACCTAATATAAGCTTCCGCTTCTAGAAATATATTCCTTATTGCCCTTTAGAAGATAGAATTAGTCTAAATAAGAGTAGGAGGCATGAGAAATATTTGTCTTGATAATTATTGTAATAGAGAGCTCCATTGTTGGAGGTTTCCCCCTCAAAGAGGAAAGTGAACATTGCTTTCTATCAATAAAGGTATAATTTTTGGTATTGTGGTTCTCTACATTTTTTTGTTCTGATGGTATTTTTTGCAGTATTTATGTTTTCTACTTATTGTAATATATGTGGTACCTAACAAGTTCCAACCACTAGTTCTCTAAGAAATCCTTGTGATATCTATTGTGTGCAGCCAATACAGTAGCCAACCACAAGTTTTGTAAGAAACTTATATATTAAGAGAACATTTGTAGTCAGAAATGAATCTTTATGGAATCAAATAGAAGAATCACATTGTTTGTTTTCTACTAAGTTTTTTTTAATAACACTATGTTTTTAATATGAAATAAATGATGATAAATCAAAAAATGAGATGAAAGAGGTTATAATTCAATGAAATGTCATGTAAGATTGACTCGGATACATCCTGTATCCATAATAGTTTCCTACAGAACTAGAGAGCACCATGGTTGGGTACCTAAGTGTCTCGATATATGGAATTTTTTCCATAGGATAGACATTTGTTTAGTCTTGTAGTCAAATTTGAATTGATGTCATGGTCTGAAGAAATTGTATTTCCAAATCTAGAAGGGATCAAGTGTAGGTAAAAGTTTATTATGGATGGTTGTCCACTTAGTTAGGGAGTTGTGTATCTAGGGAAACATCCCTCATTAGTTGTTCAAGACATGTGAGTGGTCTTCTAATGATGTTACGTGATAGGTGTATGAGTTGTTGTCCAGTAATTGACTTTGGAAGATCCATGATTCATGAGTTTAGGGAGGGAACTTGGGAATTCAACTCAGGAGCTACACCTTTATGAAGGTTAAGAGATATCTTGATAGATTTAGTAGCCTGGAATATTTGAAAATGGTTAAGGGATGCTAATGAATACCATACTTGACAGAGATCAATACAAGTACTTGTTAGGGGAGGGTGTTGGAATGATTAACTCCTACTTGTCTGATGTGTTTAATATGTGATATTATTCATCATATTATTAAGATTGTGGCTTTTTTATTATACTTTAGAGATTATTCTCTATGTGAGTTGTTTAAGTCTATTATTTAGGAGGTTGTTATCTATTTGGTTGTGAGAGAGATTATCTCCAACTAAGTCTCCTATTTTGGTATGTGGTTGATGTAAGGAAATGGAACACTTTCACGCTAAACCTAACAGAAGAAAGGAATAAATAGTTTAATCTATAAAATATATGTCAAAGAAAACACACAGTACATAGAGATTTTACCCTCGAAACTCAAATGGGAAAACCAACATTCCTTGAGCGCCTTCTCTCTTGTTGTCTTATTCATTTAGAATAAAAGTTTACATGTCTAACCTTGGTCTACACCTAAGACACAATCAACATTATACCTTATTTATTTACACAAGAACAACCATATATCCAATTCGACTTACATCTACATGACCAACAACCTCTAAAACGATTTCTTTAATGATTAGCTAAAGATCAACTTTTACAACATTACAACATGCTTTATTTATAGGATTTACAGTAGGAAAAATCCTGAAGAAAGGTTCCCAAAAAAGGTTACAGATCCACGCATATCATTGGTTAAAAATCCTACGAATCTCAGGATTATATTATAGTCGACTACCAAGTCATATTACCAGTCGAGCTTCATTCGGCCTTCAGTCATTTTCCATATGACCACATGTCAACCTCTTGTCGTTTGACCTCTTCAAATTACTATCCATTACTTCAACTTCAAATATTCTCAGTCAATCCACCTCAAGATTTGAATTTCATTGCAAAGAATATAACAACCCAACATTCTTCCACTTGTTGTAATCTTTATTGAAACCGGGAGCATCCTGAAATTTTGTTCAAAGACCCGGGTAGTAATTCACATTGCCTCTCTACACTAAGAGAAACTCAAATCACTCATAGACTTGGTCAAAGAGTCTACTATGTTTTCCAACGTGTCTACTTTCTCCAACAACACCTTGTTGTTTTCCATCATGTATCTTACAAAATGGTATTGTACATCAATATTCTTAGTATTGGAATGACAAGTTGGGTTTTTTTCAAGAAATATTGTGCTTTGTGTTCGACACACTGACTACACTGAGAGGGGGGCGGTGAACAGTGTAGGGATCTTTATCAAACATCCCCTTCCCAAAAATCCTTAGTTAGCAATCATCATTTACTCATTACTTATTGTTTTCATTTATAACTAGTTAAATGTGAACATACATTAGCAACATATATCATCAATAAATCATCACCACAAGGAACAAAAAGAACACAAGTTGTATGTACAATTTTTTTTATTTTTTATTACGGACTAGAATCCTTGGGTTATCAACAACAATTGAATATAGTACAAATCTACAATAGCACCATCTCTATAATGCAAGACTCATATTATACACTTAGCACCAATTGAGAAGAGGAAACAATCCTCAACAAATACCAATCTGTCAATAGGTATGCAACCTGTCGATAGTGCAACATGCATATGTACGCGCCCTACCTGTAGTACATCTCGCGTATGCATGCGACCAATCTGTACTACAGCCTGCGTATTACTTCTGAGATACCTAGGGTTTTCTCTTCAAGATAAACTCGGATCCTCTGCAACCTTCAATCATGTTCATTTTTGTCTTTCACTATCCAATCTGAACCATAACCAGTCACAACACATCCAATCTCTCCAACAACTTACTCATGCTCCTCAACCATACAATATGAATGTTACTCAATCATGTAAGAAATCAACATAATATGACAATCATATTAGTACTAAATCATAAGAGTGTTTCTCACTACATCAACCAAGACAAACCAAATCACAACACCCATACCAAGAATGCCTTATTCATTCACCACACAACAAGCAAGAGTATCCATCAAGACAACAATGTAACCATACCAGATTTTGTATGGAATATCTAAGCCCATAGAATGGATCTCTGGAACCTGCTTCAACCTTCAAGAGCCTAGCACTAGATCACACACAAGTATTCATGACTTCGTCCACTGTACGTGCTCTTTACTCCTTTATCCCATGTATGTACGTGCCCTGGCTCACTGCAGCCTGGGTATACCTCAGAAACTAGGGTTTTTGAACTTCCAAAACTTTTGTCATCATGATCTCAAACTTAGCGAAAATTTGATGCATCCATGAGATCCTCCAGACAATCTTTCTCTTAGAATAGATATTTATTACATGCTCAAGATATTATTTTCACAAGAGACCCTTGCCTCTTATTTATACTCTCCAAGTAGCTTCCTTAGAATCATCTTCTAGGTCACTTTTCCCACATAACCCATTTTCCTCATTTTTAGGGTTAATTCACTTTTAACCACTTTCCTTAATTAGAAATTTCTCCATTACTTTATTATTTAAATAATCCTCCTTTCTTTTGTCACCTCACATTATAATTTAAATAATCTTCTTTGATTTTGTCATTTCACTTTATCATTTAAATAATCCTCCTTGACTTTGTCACTTCACTTTATCATTTAAATAATAATTTATTCTTTGCAAGATCTTTGACTTCTTTGACCTTTTGGGGCTTCAAGCCAACATATGAGGGTACTCCAACTTCATAAGGCCATAACTCTCAAACTGTGAGGATTTATGTGATGTTCCACATACCACCAAAAATGGCATGAAAAGCACTATCCATCTAGAATAGTTTCACTGAAAAATTCACTAATATTCATCTCATTATTCCACAATTAAGCATGGGTTCTCTAACCATACTTCTAGGATAACTCAACCGCAAAGTGTCTTGCCGTGAGGGATTTCACCATAAGGGGACCACTTTGTATTTCATCCATTTGTACTTCTTATCAACCATGATAAGACAATAATGATTCATCATCAATCCAACTATGAATCATATATCAATGAAACCACATCAATCCATCTATGAGTCCCTTGATATCTAGGTGATGAAGATTAATTTTTTTGTGGTATGCATCATCTAGGTGATCAATCAATCCTTTGGCATCAATCAATCCCTTGACATCAATCAATCACTTGAAAACAATCCTTTGACTTCAATCAATCACTTGTCATCAATCCTTTGACATCAATCAATCAAACCTTTGGCATCAATGACATCATGATCCAACAATATCCCCCTTTGGCATTGATGGCAATACCAACATTGACGTCAACACCAATAATTGATGTCAACATGTAGACAAATCATTGCTTCTACATCAATATTCATCAATCACATCAATGTGACTATCTCCCCCCCCTTTGAAATCAATGGAAAATGGTCATTCTCCCTTTGGGGTTGCTCTTGTTGCTTGAACTCTCCTTGGGGTTGCTCCCCCTGTCTGAATGCTTTTGATAATTTCTCCCCTTTTGAACAAGGGAAATCACTCTAATCAAATGCTGAAGATATATCACTCATTCTCCCCCTGTGATCAATGCTCCCCCTGTAACTATGCCTATGTGCTCTTTCTCCAAGTATAGGGACATTTTACCAAGTATGCATATGATAAATATCTCCTCCTAGAATCACGGGAAGAATAATAATTCCCCCTATGGGTATGTCTCCCCCTATCTTCTATGAAATATGAAAAATATGCTACCACTGAAATATGCTTCTGCTACAAATTCTACTGCTCAACCGGAACATAGATCAACCGCTCTTTTTATGACAATCCTTGGACCTGTCCATGCATCAAACTTATGCCAAAAGATATCATCAATGGAATGTATCAACCATATGCCTCTACCAAAATGTCAACCATGTGATTCATATCACTCATGATATGTCTCCACTATGAACCAAGTTCCATGACCATATATCTCAATCAATCAAGTGTCTCAACTATATCATCCAATACATCATGTACCAAAGTATATGCTAATCAAGTCATACCAATGGTGTACTTTTAGCCAAGTACTATCATCCAAACATATACCATCTATGAGTGTACCAAACATGTACATCAACATGTATCACCACTTGTACCAAGCAAGTACATCAACAATGCACCAATACCACAAAAAAATGAATCTTCATACATGTATGCCAAATCCACCACAAAACATGTGCCAATCAAACTTCTAGTAGGTGCCTCTACTAATGTACTAGAAGTGTACCAATCATGCATCAACTATAGATAAAGATATGAATCATCAATGATGTACAACATGATCACCTCATCAACTCACCAACTACATGTCCCAATATGTAGTCTGTTAGCACCATGATTTTCATAGCTAAGGTTAGATGTTTGTCAGCAGTTTGCAAAGTCATGCCTGTTAGCACCAATATTGTTTTTATTCCTGGCATCACCTAACATCTCCAAGGGTCAGTTTCAAATGGAAGCTTTATCATTTATTATTTCCATTTCCATTTGAAACTGTGCGCTGCAAAAAAATTTGTGCATCACGCAGTGGATTTCACCGTACAAATGATGTTGTTGCACAGTGGATTTCATCGCACAGAAGATGTTGTTGCGCAGTGGATTTCGTCGCGCAGTGAATGTTGCCGCGTAGAGGATTCTGTCATGCGAAGAATGTTGTCGTGCAAAGGACGTTGTCATGCAGAGAATTTTGTCATGGAGAGTATGTTTTCGCATGCATAGGTTGTTGTCGTGCACAGGATGTTGTCGTGCAGTGGAATTTCCCGCGCACATGCTACCGGTTGCACTGCGCAAATGAATGTTTTAGTGGTCAACTTCAAGATCAATTTATGACCAACTGGAGAGGAATTTCGAAAATCCCCGAGAGGTTTTTGTCTAGGACAAAACAAATAATAAAAATCTCTCTCATATTTGTGAAATTTATCACAGATTGGGAGATTTGAAGGAATCTTTGAGCCCTATTTTTCAGTTTTCATGATTTCCTGTCCGAGACATATTTTTGTGACACGTATTTCAGCTAGCTAGAGATGAATTTCAAGAAACTGAGTGAGGTTCTTCTTTATAACAATATTAAATAAAAAAAACTCTCTCAGTTTCAGAAAATAGTTTTTTATTAGTGATATATCATGTCATCTTTAACGCCTATTTTCGTAGTTCACTGCGCAGTCCGCTGTGATTTTGGCTGTAGGTTAGTGTTGCATAGTATAATTGCTCTACAAGGGTGAAAAAGTTTCCAAAAGTGAAAATGATGACTCATATCAACCATATGGTCGAATTCAGATCATGATCAATGATTGTAAATAATATTTCGGTTACGATCATGATTTGACAAAGTCAGGTTTTCTATTTTTAGTGAATCTATTGAAGTTATTGTTCTCTTTCAAAGAAAATGGATCCATGATTCTAGGAGGGAGTAGTTCGACCCTAGAAGCCAAGGATGACATTATTTTTCTATATATGGGGATCATTCTCAAGTAAACAGGACTGGTTGGAAAAATTGGTATAGATAGTAGCTATTGTATGTAATTCGAGTCCGACAGAACTTTAATGCAAAAGTCCTGTAAATTTGATGAAAAGATTTTAGTTGCAGAAGTTGGATGTATTGTTTCCCCTCTTTTGCATACGTGCTTCCTGTTATATTTATTCACATCTTTTGATGTCTAATTCAGAACGAATTTTTGAACCTGTGGATTCGTTGCGCAGTGCCCCTTGTTCATGCCATTTAGACAAAACATTTTTCTTATGAAAGTTAACTCTGAATTCACCCGCAACGGTGCTCCGAGTTACTTCTTGTATTTTCTCCTCACCACACATTACTATTTTTCACTGAAGATTGTTTCTCGCCTAGCCTTTATCCTCTCAAAGTTCAATCACCAAGTCGTTTGCTTCCGTTACTTTCTCAAATTGACTCCATATCCCAAAGTCTTACTTTCTTGCTCCAATATAACCAAAACCCATTATATCAAAGGTGTTAAATATATCCATTGCTTTAAAGAAATACCCTGCGTGGAGACAGAGTCTCTCTCGAGAGCCCTCTCTAGGTCCAAAAGGCTAGTTTCGGGCCTCAAAGTTGGTTGAAAAAGTTACCTTCGTTGTCTGTTTATCAACCGAGCAGATTTACAGAGTGTTAACATTTTAGCGCCGTTGTTGAGGACTGAATTGAATGAAACTTTCCCTGGGAAGAACGACATTATTGTAGTTCTAAGGTCTGAGAGCAGTAGACACTTAGGCACATATTGTTTGTATTTCTGTTGTGGAAAATCCACACATCATAAAATCAGTTTGAAGGTGATTCAACTGGTAAAATAATCCAGAGCTAAATTTTTCATGGCAACTCCAATCAAGCTTCAAATGTGAATCAGAGACTCCACTGGAGAATGAGACCCGTTGAAAGAGATATGGAAGAGTAGTATGGAAAAATCAAGTACTCAAGCTTATGTTTAGTTCAAGAAGTACCTTTTTGTTTTATCAATATCTTCTTGTCCTTTCATGATTTTTTCAAAAGAATACTTCTTCCTTTACTGCGTTCAAATGAATCCTAGAGATCTACCCTTGTATATCCTTCATTGAAAATTGTAGGTATACCTCCTTCTTGTATAATCGATATTAACCAAGCTCCTTCCTCTGAACCAGATGATGTTCATGATCATTCTTGTGAGATTAATGAAACCAAAGCTGATCTTGTACCTTCTGTTATTAATCCTACACTCTCAAGGATTAAAGAAAGATATAGTCCTCTTAAATTGCCTTCCATCCTTCATGACTTTCCTCTTAAACATTATAAGTACCTTCCTAGGTTCGATGGAGAGCTTGATCGACATTCAGCTAAAAAACATATTAAGGTCTTTGAGCATTTTATAGAAATTTTTTAGATCGAACATGATGATGTGTCTATGAGGGCCTTTTCTCAATCCTTACAAGGAGATGCCAAGGCATGGTTCAGACACTTGCAGCCTCAGTCGATTAGCTCATGGGATGAATTGAGGGGAGCTTTCCATAGATTTTGGGGTGAGAAAAATTCACGGGATCTACTCCTTTCAGATTTTTATGCCATGAGAAGAATGAAAGATGAAACCATCTCAAATTTCAGTAGGAGGTTTCCTAGTCTTTATTATAAACTGCCTAAAGAAGTCCAACCTCCTGAAGTTGTTGCCATGCTACATTATGTAACAACCTTTCAATCAGACTTATATTTTCTTTTGATGGAGAGGAAGTCTATGTCTTTGTAGAAGATGTTCAACAATGCTCAGGAATTTGAAGACAATATTCAAGCATGTAAACAGATTCGAAATGAGGAGTTGGATGCTAAAGAACATGGAAATGAATATGAACAAAGAACAATTGATTTGAATCTTGAGAAGAGGGTTAATAATATCATATGTCCTTTTGAAGCTTTAAATGTTGATGATTTTGCAAAGGATTATATTCCACTTATTGAAAAAGAAGGTGCTAATTTAGCTTTTGCTCTGTCTCATGATAAGCACGGGGTGGATTGTTTTATGTATTCATTTGTAGACAATCAAGAAAATGAATTTGCAAATCAGCTTGTTGAAGAGTAGGTTGATGTTCCAAGCCTTTTCTTGTTAGATGACATTCGAGATGTCGTTGATTTGCCTATATATGATGAAAATGATGGTGGTTATGATGTTGACTTCCTAGAACAACCAGTTGCATGTTCTCTATCAGAAAATGTTCCTTTTCAGCAGTGTAATGAGAGAAATCAACCCACATATCACAGTTACAAAGAATAATATGAATAAAGTATCGGATAAGCTGAAGGAAATTATTTACCTTTATGTTTTTCTTCCTTTGAATTGTTAAAAGTAAATCATTAGATAACAGAGGAAGCAGAGAAGTCTGACTGCATTCACAGTGACACTATTTTACATGAGAAAATTGTTATCAGTGTGGAAGATGAACAACCTTCTCATGCATTTAATGATCGTGTTGTTGATTACATGGAAGGGTATTTCAGTTTAGATTTGCATCCTGTGATCAACTACCAACTTGGAAATAAAGATGATGGTAAATCAACATCAGTGTTAGATATGGATTGCTTTCCACCAAGAGTTTCATTTCAGCCAACGTTGTCTTCCGATTCAGGAGATTGTTATTTCCAGCAGTCTGAGAAGATATTTCATCCTATTGGTGGCAATCAACAGGTTAATTCACATGAAAACAAGGATGCAGTGGAAGGGGTGAAACATGATTGTTGTTTTATGCATGTTTTGGAGGATCCATTTGAATTTTTGTTGGAGGCGGTAAACAATCCCAATATTTTTAATTTTTTGAGATTTGAATTTATAGATAAAATTTTGAATGAATTATCAGCAAACAAGGTTTGGAGAAAGCATATGAAAAGAAATAAAATAGTGGATAAAGTGCTTGAATGGTTTCATTGGCAATTTGATTTCACTTGATTGGAAGTTTTTTCAACAGTTAGGGTAGGTAGGTGCGAATAAACTCAGCATGTCGAGCATTTCTTTTAGCAATATGCAATTTTCATTTTCATCTTAGTTTCATATTTCATTTTAGAGAAAACACGGTTTTGGGTTTTCAGCGGATATAATCGATAGGTCAGAGCAGAGTTTTCAATGGTTCAGAAACATCCCAATGGATAGGAACATGGTCTATGAGTTCTTTGCTACCTCATTGGGAGGATAACATCCCCGTTGGAGCCAATTTTTAGCACCATGATTTTCATAGCTAAGGTTAGAGGTTTGTCAGTAGTTTGCAAAGCCATGCCTCTTAGCACCAATATTTTCTTTATTCCTGGAATCACCTAACATCTCCAAGGGTCAGATTCAAATGGAAGATTGATCATTTATTATTTCCATTTCCATTTGAAACTGCGCGCTGCAAATTTTTTTGTGCGTCGCGCAGTGGATTTCACCACGCAAAGGATGTTGTCATGTAGCAGATTTCATTGTGAAAAAGATGTTTTCGTGCAATGGACTTCCTCACAGTGAATGTTGTCGCATAGAGAATGTTGTTGCGCAGAGGATTCTATCATGCAGAGAATGCTATTGCGCAAAGGATGTTTTCACGCAGAGAATGTTGTCGCGCACAGGATGTTGTCACGCAATGGATTTTCCTACGCACAAGATATAGGTCACATTGCACAAATGACTATTTTAGTGGTCAACTTCAAGATCAATTTATGACCAACTAGAGAGGAATTTTTAAAATCCCCAAGAGTTTTGTTTCTAGGACAAACCAAATAATAAAAACCTTTCTCATATTTTCGAAATCTATCACCGATTGGGAGATTCAAAGGAATCTTTGAGCCTTATTTTTCAGTTTTCGTGATTTCCTGTCCAAGACATGCTTTTGTGACATGTATTCTAGCCAGCTGGAGAAGAATTTCAAGAAATTGAGAGAGGTTTTTATTTATAAAAATATTAACTAAAAACACCTCTCTCAATTTTGAAAACTCATTTTTTTATTAGTGATATATGATGTCATATTTAACGCCTATTTTCCCATTTCATTGCGCAGTCCACTGCGTTTTTTGTTGTAGGTTATTGTTGCGTAGCAGACTTGTTGTGTAAGTGTGACAAAGTGTCCAAAAGTGAAAATGATGACTCAGCTCAACCATATGGTCGAATTCTGATCATGATCAATGATTGTAAAGAATATTTTGGTTATGATTATGAGTTGGCAAAGTCGGGTTTTCTATTTTTAATGAATCCATTGAAGTTATTGTTCTCTTTCAAAGAAAACGGATCCATGATTCTAGGAGGGATTAGTCCAACCCTAGAAGCCAAGGGTAAAATTAGTTTTCTATATATGGGGATCATTCTCATTTAAACATGGTTGGTTGGAAAAATTGGTATAGACAATAGTTATTGTATGTAATTTGAGTTCGACAGAAATTTAATGCAAAAGTCCTGTAACTTTGATGAAAATATTCTAGTTGTAGCAGTTGGATGTATTGTTTCCCCTTTTTTGAGTATGTGCTTCCTATTATCTTTATTCACATACTTTGTTGTCTAATTCAGAATGAATTTTGAACCTGTGGATTCACAGCGCAGTGCCCCTTGTTCGCACCATTTAGACAAAACATTTTTTCTTTTGAAAGTTAACTCTGAATTCACCTACAACGGTGCTCTGAGTTACTTCTTGTATTTTCTCCTCACCACACATTACTATTCTGCACTGAAGACTTTTTCTCGCCTAGCCTTTATCCTCTCAAAGTTCAATCACCGAGTCATTTGTTTCCGTTTCTTTCTCGAATTGACTCCATAGCCCAAAGTCTTACTTCTTGCACCAATATAACTAGAACCCATTATATCAAAGGTGTTAAATCTAGCCACTGCTTTAAAGCCATACCTCACTCGGAGATAGAGTCTCCGGAGAGAGCCCTCTCCAGGTCTGAAAGGCTAATTTCAGGCCTTAAATTTGGTTGAAACATTTACCTTCATCGTATGTTTATCAGTTGAACAGATTTACGAAGTGCTAACATTGTCCAACCATATGCCAAATGAATGCACCAAGATATCCAACAAATATGATTCCAATAATACATCATAAGATATATCAATGAAACTCAAATATGTATCAGCCATGTACACCAACAGATCATCCTCAACCTCCATACAACAAATATTGAGCATCCAATATGTACTAGAAGTGTTCTGCAATAGATTAATGACATCTCTAGCTAGCATCATCATGATATATCTAATAAACAGAGTGCCATAATTTCACTTTCATAAACAGTATTGTTATTCAATAGAAAATGTCTCAATCCATACTCAAGGGTTAGTACCATGCATCCAAGATAGTCTTTCAACACTCAACCATATTTCACCATCATACATACAACAAATATTTATTCCATTTTGTAATCATGAGCACCTGCAACAAATCATTTTAGATCCTCTAGTAAACAATGTTAGATCCTGCAACACAAGTTATATCATCACATCAAGCTACAACCCATGTGCATAGCCCCTTTCCCAAGGATTTTACCCCATATACACGGCCTGTTGCACAGACATATCACGTATGTGCGTGACCTATTCATAGGTCATCCTACATATGTACACGACTGTTACCAATGTAACCCATGTATGCTTATGAAGATGACACACTAGAGATTCCCTTAAGGCTTCCATTATGCTTTGGTTGTTTAGTATTCTTCACCCACTTCTGAAGGTGTCCCTGCTTCTTAGAACTTGAGCTCTGAGCTTCCATATTTTAAAAAATGTCTCCCTTCCTAACTTCATGCCTTCTTCTAGTCATGCTATATGAATTGCCCATCATGGAATTTCTTCTTGTGTTACAACAATCCTGGAATTTGTGACCAAATCCACTACAGTTGTAGCATCTCATGATGTGACAATGAATAACAATGTGTCCTACTTGATTACATCTCCAACACCTTAAGGTGTTATGAAATCTTTCATTTTCTCTCCTTTCACAAAATCTGCATTTCAAAGCTTTGTGACCATATTCATTACATGAATAACATTGACCATGAAAAACATTTTCATACCTTTTCTTTGGTTTCCATCTTCTTTGAGGTGTAAAGATGGCTTCGTGATGTCTTCCTTGCTTTGTTCTTTTTAAACTTTCCTTGCCTTGTGTAGATGGTTGACTTGCAACATTGTCTTCATCCTTTGAAAGTGAGGGACTTACCTCATGCTTCTTTGAGGTGCTTGCTTCAGCATGTGTATCTTATTTGTTGTATCCAAGACCTAATTTATCATTTGGTGATATTTGACTTTTCAAGATCTCATTCAAGATTGTTGAGCTATTCAATAATTTGTTTGACTTCTCTACTTTCTTTATAACATCAACAACTTCAGCTTCTAACTTATGACATGACTCTTCCTTTTCATTTACTTGATTCTTCAATAGTTACTCTACCCTTTTGGCTTCCTCAATTTGAGTCTTGAGATGGAAAATAATTTCAAGACTTTTGCTAATCTCATCATCTACCTTCTTATCTTATTTTTTATTCTTGAGTCTTTTGATCTCTTCTTCCTTTTCTTCTAATCGAGTCTTTTTACGCTCTTCTTGTTCTTTAAGCATTTCCTTTAACTTCAAGATGTGCCTTTGATTCTTCTTAAGAAACTTTTTAGTGTTATAAGAAAGATAGCTATAGTCTATATAGTAATGATCATATTTATATTCATATAGACCCCACTCAAATTTCTTTTGAAGTTCTGATAGTCCTTCTTATACTCTTTCCATGGGATAATTACCATCAAACTCTACACAAACTATTTCTAGATTTTCTTCTTCACTTGTAGAGAAATATTCAACATCATCACATTTTGAATTATTGCAATCAAAGGTTTTTGAAGATTCTTTACCTTCATTTGAAATGTCTTCAAGATCTTCCTTTTTTCCAACATCATCACATGATTCTTTACCTTCATTGGAATTTTCTTCAAGATTTTCCTTTTTGCCAACATCATCACATTTAGAAATATTGCAATCAAGATTTTTTGGAGATTCTTTAACTTCATTGATCTTGATGGAGTTGTGTTAAATATATTTCATTTTTCTTTGGTATGTCTCCTCTAGATTTATCCATAGATCCCTAACGGAAGTGCATTGTCCCATGCTCTCTTTGATAGGACTTGAGAGTCCACTAAGAATGGTCTTGAGAGCCAATGCATCATTCTTCTTTCCTTCCCTTTGAGCTACAAACTTTGACTTGTTCTTCAAGGAAACTAATTCACCAATGGCTTCCTTCCAAGTAACCGCTCCCATTTCCTTCAAATGCACTCTCATTTCTATTCTCCATGTAGAATAGTTTTCCTCATCAAGGATTGGAACTTGATCATCCATTTGTGTGTCCATGGATGTCCTCCAAGATTGTTAAGGCTTATACTAAAGTCTCGCTCTAATACCAATTGTTGGACACACTGAATGCACTNATCAAACATTCCCTTCAAAAAAATCCTTATTTAGCAATCACCATTTACTCATTAATTATTGTTGTCATTTATAACCAGTTAAATGTGAACATAAATCAACAACATATATCAACAACATATATCATAAATAAATCATCACCACAAGGAACAAAAACAACATAAGATGTATGTACACTTTTCTTCTTTTTATTATGGACTACAATCCTTGGGTTATCAGCAACAACTGAATAGAGTGTAACTCTACAAGAGCACTAGCTATATAGTGCAAGACTCATCTTACACACTCAACACCAACTGAGAAGAGGCAACAATCCTCAACAGATACCAATATGTCCAAAGGTACGCAACATGTCGGTAGTGAAACACGCGTATGTACACACCCTACCAGTAGTACATCTCACTTATGTACATGGCCAGTCTGTACTACAAGCTACATATCACTTTTGAGTTACTTAGGGTTTTCTCTTCAATATAAACTCAGATCCTCTTCAACCTTCAATCATATTAATTTATGTCTTTCACTGTCCAATCTGAACCATAACCAGTCACAACACATCTAATCTCTCCAACAACTTAATCATGCTCCTCAACCATATAATATGAATACTACTCAATCATGTATAATCAATCAACATATTATGGCAATCATATCAGCATTGAATCATAAGAGTGTCGCTCACTACATCAACCAACACAAACCAAATCACAAAAACCATACCAAGAATGCCTTAATAATTCACCACGCAACAAACAAGAGTATCCATCAAGACAAAAATGTAACCATACCAGAGTTTCTATGGCATATCTGAGCCCATAGAATGCAGATCTTCAACCTGCTTCAACCTTCTAGAGCCTAGCACCAGCTAACACACAAGTCTTCATGACTTCATCCATTGTACGCGTTCTTTCCTCCTTCAGCCCACATATGTACCCGCCCTATCTCATTGCATCTCGTGTATGTTATAGGATTAATAGGTAAACACAGACATAAAAATATCTCCCTAGATCCCACTAGAAACTAGAACAAAACATAACAGAATATGATGCTTTCCCTAAGCTCTAATTATTGAGTTTACTAACTAACAAGAGATAGACAACATACCTTTTAAATGTCATTTCCTCTTGCCATTGTCATCCTAGCTCCGTTAAAATGTTCCTTTGATACTGAATTTGCAAGGGAACACAAGCCAAACATATTGAAAGAAGTATAATATACTCAACAAGAACCTATGTATGTTATCAAGGAATCATACAATAAAGCAAGACTAGTTTTATGGGAAAGAAGCATATCACTGTATCATATTAAATAGAAACTGGAGAGTGCAACCAAAGCCTTGATGTTGCAAGGTCCCCTTTTGATGGCCCTTTTCTCCAACACACAAACCTTTGCTCCAAAGCCTTGAATGAAGAAGATCCACAATGACTTGAAGAACTAAAGCAAAGATCTCAAGCATAATCTAAACTAGAAATCCCCCTACAATTATTAGCATATTCAACCTTAGCCTTTTCCATGAAATATCCCTCTTTATATAGTGTGAAAGAGAGATGGATGAGGATATTAGGGTGATCCCACCAAATAAAAAAAGTGAGTAAGATCCAAATCGTTCGAAGGCCACCTCATCTTCTAGAAGATCCTCTTCTAGAACATTTGTGAAGTTCGACTTTTCCTTAGATTTTATCATCGCCGCACCCTAGACATAGGGAAGCCTATGGAGACGTCATAGTCTAGATCTATAGAAAGATGCAATGATCAGGGATTGTCACACCCCATGCATATTTCATGGTGCGACGATCTTACTTCATAGGGTTTTCTGGCAGAGGAAATCAAATAACTTTTCTCCTGGAGAAAGTCTCTTTTAACATTTTTAGGGAACATGAACACATATTGTTCGGTGAACAATATAATGTGTAACAGAATTCCCCCCAAAGTATGAATCTGGAACTGGTGACAACTGAAATACTTTGTAGAATGTGTGTGTCGAAAACAAGGAGTGCATCGATCCAGAACCTACAAACAATAAGCATATGCATAATATCATACCATTTCTGAGGTAGGCATTCCCATGCTCAGACTACAAGTGAATTTAACCATACGTTTCAAGTGAGTCGTGGCCACTAAACATACAATGTGGATTCATGTCATCAAGATTCATCATAGCCACCAGGAATACACTATGGATCTATGCTCTAGAGAACTCAAATTCAGACATAGCCATGAGACATAAAAAGTGGATATATGTGTCAATACAAATCATGAATACTCCGTCGCAACCTGAACCAAAGTGAAAATATACAGGGTATTCATTTCCATCGTCTCTAAGTATGAATCTAGCCATGCGATTACAGGTGTTGGATTCAAACATGATAGAAAACACTTGATTACCGGTCATTAATGAAAACCGTTAGCAAGTGCAAGGGAAATCACCATTGATGTTAATGACTCCCAAGGTACCTCAGTACAATCCAAGGAATGTGAATAAATGAGTTGAATTCGAACACTCAAAGGAATCTTCCAATCAGGGGTCAATGATGTGAACCCACTATTGAAAGAGAAGAAACTTTCCATTGAGGCATGCAGGCTCTAAGGTTTTGAATGATTTCTAAGTATTTTTCTCAGATAACGAGTTGAATTCAACAGGAAAGGACTCGTCACATGAGTGACTTGATGTATCCCCCATCAATGACATGAAATAAGTAACATATTTGAGGTAGATCAGAGTATGAAGTGATTCGAAACTAACATAGGGAAGGCTGACATGGTAGAAAATTTATTACTGCATATGGTCGACTTGATAGAAGGCTTGTTTGGGTTGGACTTCTCTTGAACATATGAATGACACGACAATTGTCTTGGAAGAATTGACTCAAGGAGGGCCCAACGTATGAATTTGTGGATGGTAAACAAGAGACAAATGGATTTCCCAACCCAGATACAAATGATGAAGGGGGTGTCATGTTCAAGAGTGACTATTACTATCACTAACACAAATACAGAGACAAATTTCTTTCCCAAATTTCCCCCACCATTTATGGCGACTACCTCTTTATTTTTATGCAAGATTGAAGAGGATAATATATGCTTGTTTGAGGTAAGATAATCCTTTGAATGAGTCCCTCAGAGTATATATAACAAACCCTAAGAAGGAGTGGTTCTATCCCATATGGGTTTTTCGATGTTTGTTTAACGAGTCCAAAGAGAGAAAACTCAGGGGTTTTTCAATTTTAGAGACTCTGAAAAACACTTAAAGAGAACTCCATAAGGTCCTTTTTCATAAATTAATCTGACGAGACCGAAAAACTGATAATCTACCGCTCATCATATATTTTCTTCAAATACTTTTACGAGTGTGAAAAGAACAAGGTCGCTCGACAATCTTTTCGTTTTTAAAGAGAGTGAAAAGAGCTTGAAGGATACTGGTTTCGTTTTTTGTGTTACCATAATGAGTTCGAAAAAATGAAAAAAGATTACTCGATTACATTCTCATGGTTTCACGAGCGTGAGAAAGAAATAATAATTGCTCAGAATTTTTCCTGAAAAACCCAAAAAGGATCTGTAGAGGTGACAAATATAGAAAAACAAACCAAAAAAGAGGACCCTTGTTCCAATGTTTCACCTCTAGACTTTTTCAATCTACAAAAAATCAATCATTTGTAAAGTTTTTAGGACTTTAGGGTTTGGATATTTATATCAAGGATATTTATTTCCTAACAAGTTTGTCTCTTTGTGGTTCATGGGTGACACTGACAGGTAGCAAGGGTGGCGGTGAGCCTATGAACCACTACATCATTGAACATTGTGTGTCAGGAACCCAGAAACATAGCGATAAAGTCGCTAGCAGGGATGTTTGAGACTTGCCTCTCTGGAATATCCTCTATACTATCACATGCATGGCAGGGAGTGCATCTCCCCACATGGATCTATAGAGTTACTTTCAGTATGCATTGGAGTGTATGTTGCCCCGAGTCTTCAACTGGTGCGAAGGGGTTCTTAAAAGTATGAAAAACCAACTTGCCAAGTGCAGAAGTGGTGGGTTGAAACAATTCGAATAAAGGTTGATTTTGGTATCCTTCTTCCTAGAGAGGGTCTCGATTTTACGCATCCAGGTAGAGTGGGGTATACTTGCTCAACAGTATCCGAGGATGAAGAGGTGGGTAGACCTCATGGCTCGACATGCGGATGGTCACATCGTCAGGTATAACAATGTTTTCTTTGACTGGCTAGGAACTCAAATGTTCATGGTCGATGATTATGCATATGTTGGGCTAGACTTCCATGGAGATCCAGACCTAGCTCTTTATGAAGGTTCCCAATGGGGTGACATAGGTAAGAAGAAAAAAAAAATTATATCATGTTTTTTTTATTTTTAAAGATATAAATTGTTTTTTATGTTGTTTATCCGATGACTAATCGAGTGCTCTTAGATGATGTAGATGTGGGACCTTATAGTACTCTAGGTTCATCCCCTATCCAGAGGCAAGGGAAGAGAGGTGTCGTAGAAGGAGTATCTTTTGCTGAATTCGATACCATAGAACAAAATCTGGAGGGACTCACAATGAAAATCCCATATGCCTCTATAAATTATATTCCTAGGCATTATCAGCGCCACATAATGGGTGTGTCCACATCCATTGGTCGACTGCTTCATATAGTATCACGGGTAGTTGCATGTTATGGAGAGAATCATCCTTGATGCATTGTTGTATATGAAGCCATGTTCTTCACATTTTTTATATTTTGGTCTTCGGACAAAAACACTGTTTGTAAAATTTTATCATTATTAATATGAGGCTCCTACTAGCTTACTTGTTGTATATACAAAGTGTGATTGGATTTTATAAATGTCTCAAATTTATGTCTAACACATAATTAGCCAATGCATCTGTTAATGTATTTAGACATCTAGGAATGTGTTGATATTCAATGTAATCAAAATGGCGTTCCAAGAGGCGAATTCGTAAATACACCCTTAACAAAGTAGGACTCTCGATGGAATAAACATTAATCAAATGTAGGACCACTAACTGTGAATCGAGTCTTACAATAAGATGATGTATTCTAAGTGAAAGAACACCGATCAATAATTCGATGACTACACTATATTCTGCGATATTGTTAGTTGCAAGACCAAGGAAAACACCATGTAGACTGATCAATTCATCTGTAGGTGCATAGATTTCCCAAACAACAGACGCTAAGTTTTGAGTACTGTGACTAGCACAATCAGTGAAGCCAATGTATGGTAGTGAAGACACTGATATCTAGAAACCAAGAACAACGCAAGGTAAGCAATTGAAGGGTGAAACCAATCAACGAAAAAGCACACAAAAATATGATACACTAAAAATACACAGCAGTTATGCAAAAATGACTTAAGCATAGTACTTCTTCAAGTAAATCCCATTTATGGGTTCACTCAAAGGAATTCTAATAATCCACTAACTCATAATCCCCTTTCTCCAACACATGTTTCATAATGTAAGGACCCCACCACATGGGCTCGAATTTACCATCCCCTATCAAATCATGATCTTGCTCGTAAAGAATAAGTAGATCACCTTTAGAAAAAACACGTGGCTTGACATGCTTGTCATATTGGGCTTTAACACACTCCTTTTGAGTTTCGATAACTAAGGAAACATCATGACGGTTCTCATCTAATTGCATCAAATACAAAAGACATTCCTCTTCAGCAAAGTTGTTAGGGAGAAGTTCAACGGATAGTTTCAAAGATGGTATTTCACATTCAATTGGAAAAATTGCTTTGATACCATATACTAAATGGAAAGGTGTGAATCCTATGGTAGACTTGACAGATGTCCGATAGACCCATAATGCTGAGAACAACATCATGTGCCAATTTTTCTTATGAATTCCTACCATCCTTCGAAGCATAGTAGTGAAAACTTTGTTAATTGCTTCAACCTGGCCATTGGCCTGTGGATAATAGGGTGTTGAGTTTTCATGGCGAAGACCCAACTTTTCAATAAGTTCATACATCATAAAATTACGAAAAATGACTACCATGATCAGTAACAATCAGGGATGATTTTAGGGGCTAAATTTCGCTCATGGGCTAATTCTCCATGGTTTTTCCAAAAATGAGATTCGCTATTTTAAAAATGATTCACCCAAATTCTATAGGGTAAAATTATTTTACCTCAAAAATCGCCAAAATTTTATAAAAACTATATAAAATCCTTAGAAATTTGAATATTTTTACAAAAATATCGCCAATTATTTACAGTTGGCATATGAAGGATTAGTAAGATTCGCTAAGATTTCTACATTTTAAAATAAATTTCCATCCTTAAAATTATTTCTGGTAACAATGGCTTGAGGGACACCAAATCTATTAATGAAGGTGTGTCCGTTAGTATTTTGTCCTATATTTCTTGGAAAGCTTTGGGTTATCCTCATATTGCGTCAGTTACCTAGATTCTGTTAGCTTTTAATAAAAGAACCAGACAACCTTTAGGAGTCCTTCCTTAGTTTCTTGTAACTTTGGGAGGGAAAACTGTCTTTATTGACGTCATGGTAGTCCAAGAGCCCTTGGATTTCGATTTACTCCTTTGACATGATTATTTCTATGACATGAAAGCTATTGTGTCCACTCTTTTTCGTGTGATATATTTTCCTCATGATGGAAGAATTGTGACAATTGATCAAATTTCATTCATTTGTCCTAACTCAATGACCTCCCCAAACGATTCGTATATGCAGATGGTATCGTCCCTGCCACAGGTCAATTATGTGGCGTTGTCCCCCGTGCCTTCACCTGTCGATGAAGATGAGGCTCTTGCTCTAAGCTTAGTCTCTTATGACTTAGATATGGTAGTTGACATGGTGATATATTCAATATGGATTTTAGAGCCTAATCTCCTTACCCCTGTCATGGCCCTAGACATGTGTTCCTTCCAGAGTGTGTTTCTTCCGTCAATTGAAGATCTCTTGGAAGCCATGACCGAGTTTTTTCCCTTGACATTGTGTCCTTGTGGAGCATTTTCCTCTTGGGAGCCATGATCAAGAAGATTCTATTGAGCATGGTTTTCTGATTTCAATATCATTAAAAAATGAAACCAGCTTTGATCATGGTTTTCTGATTTCAAGCTCATTAAAAAATGAAACCAGCTTTGAGCATGATTTTATGATTTCAAGCTCATTAAAAAATTAAACCAGCTACGAGGATAGTTTTTGCGTCCCTATGGAAACCTCATTAAAAAATGAAACAAAATTTACGAACATAGTTCATGTTTCTGTGTCAAGATCGTTAAAAAATGAAACAACGGTTTGGGGATTGAACCTGGATTCTCGAGAATAGTTTTTCTTCTCTGTGGAAAGCTCATTAAAAAATGAAATAGATTTCTCCCCTCTTTGATTGAATCAAGTAATTCGTTATGTATAGTATTTGAGGCTTCATTTCATCCACCTATGTTTTTCGATGAGACAAATCTTGGGGGGCAATTCTTCCAGCCTCTGGACTTAATGCTGAAGTTGAGCCACTAGCTTCTTAACTTGGGGGCTAAGTACCAACCATGCGAATTCGTGAACCATGCGTTGGGAAGTTGGAAGAATAGTTTTTACTTTGGTTCAAGCTTGTGTAAAAATGAAACCACCTACCTCAAGCATAGTTTCCTCTAGTTCGAGTTTGTGTAAAAATGAAACCAGGTCCAACCATAGTTTTGTTCAGTTTTAATCTTGTGTAAAAATAAAATCTATCCCAAGCATAGTTTTGTTTTGTTTTAAGCTTACGTAAAAATGAAAACAATGTCGAGCTTATTCTTTTTTCTTTATCATGCTTGTAAATCAATGAGAATGTAACCGAGTAAACTTTTATCACTTTTTCAGACTCATAAAGGTTATATGAAAAAAGGAACCCCCTGGAGTTCCCTTTAAGCTCTTTTTAGACTCTCTAAACAAGAAAATATTGTCGAGTGTTCTTGTTCTTTTCACACTCGTTAAAGTGTTTGAAGAAAACTTATGTTGAGTGGTAGTTTATCTCTTTTTTGGTCTCATCAGACTACTTTACGAAAAGTAACATTTTGGAGTTTTCTTTAAGTTTTTTTCAGACTCTCTAAACATGAAAAAACCCTGAGTTTTCTTTCTTTGGACTCGTAAAACAAACATTGAAAGTCCTATATGGGACCGAACCACTCCTTCCTAGGGTTCGTTAAACATACTCTGAGGCACTCATCCAAAGGATGAGCTTACAATTCAATAATATCTTATCCTCCTCAAGATTGTGTAAAAATAAAGAGGTACTCGCCAGAAATGGTGGGGAGAAATTGGGAAAGAAATGTATCTAAACCTGTATTCCATGGAAGAGTTACTTTTGAACATGACACCCTTTCACTCGCTTTGTGTCTAGGTTGTAAAGTCCGCTTGTCTCTTGATCATAATCCTTTATAATATTAACCATTGGTCTGTGATCCTTATTGTTAAGTCAGTGTTTCCAAGACAGTTGTCATGTCATCAATGTGTTCAAAGATGAAGACCCTGGATCTTTTTTGACAGATTTAGGTTGCATTGGAGTATATTCAGATTGTATTGTTGCATATATCCACAGTGTATGTCTTGTGGTTATGTTCAAATTATATTCTTTAACACATACATCCACATTGTATTTTTGGTGGCTATGTTCAGATTTGAGTCATATTGGCATGGATCCACAGTGTATGTTTGGTGGCCATGACCTGTCTTACTTGACATGGATCTTCTCATGTTGAGATTTATGCTTTAATTCATTTGTATACTGAGCATGAGAATGCCTACCTCAATGATGATACATTATTGTAATGTATTTCCTTGTTTGTTGGGAGGTTTCTGACTGACGTGTTTCTTGTTCCCTACACACACTCGACAAAGTATTTCAGCTATCACTCTGTTCTAACTTCATACTTTGGGAGGCTCTCTGTTACAAATTATTTTCGTCACCCCTATGAACATTAATTATGTAAACCTATTCTTTGTCTTTAGAAGGATCAATGGCCCGAATTCCTGAGGAAACAATGAAGATGAACATTTCCTAAGAAATGAAGTTATCTTTGCCTTCGTAAAATCCTCATAAAGTGGGATCATCGCACCTTTATGTATGTTACAGTTGCGATGATCTAGGATCATTGCAGGCTACACCATAGTAGCCTTTGAATACGTCTCATTTTTTCTTAGTTTTAAGGGTGCGACGATTTTCCATACGTAGGAATAAGAGGATTTTCTCGAAAGTTCTAGAAGAGAATCTTCGAGAACTTTCGAGAAAATCCTCTTTTTCCTACGTACAAAAAATTGTCACACCCTTAAAACTAAGCAAACTGCGATGCCATCGTAGGCTACTGTGGTGCAACCTACGATGATCCTAGATCTCCGCAACCTTAACACTGAGAAAGGTGCGATGATCCCACTTTATGAGTTTTTTACAAAGGCAAAGATAACTTCATTTCTCAGGAAAAGTTCATCTTCATTCTTTCCTTAGGAATTTAGGCCATTGATCCTTCTAAATACAAAGGATAGTTTTACATCATTAATGGTCATAGGGGTGATGAAAATAATGTGTAATAGTGTGTGCCTCAGAAAATAGGTTTTCTAAACTTCCAAAACTTTTTTCCTCATGATCTCTGACTTACCGAAACTTTGATGCGTCCATGGGATCCTCTAGACATTCTATCTCTCAGAATAGATCTCTAATACATGCTCAAGAGATTATTTTCACAAGAGACCCTTGTCTCTTATTTATACTCTCCAAGTAGCTTCCTTAGAAGCATCTTCTAGGTCACTTTTCCCACATAAACCATTTTCCTAATATTTAGGTTTAACTCACTTTTAACCACTTTCCTTAATTAGAAAGTTCTCCATTACTTTATTATTTAAATAATCCTCCTTGATTTTGTCACCTCACTTTATCATTTAAATAATATTATTTGACTTTTTCACTTCACTTTATCATTTAAATAATCCTCCTTGACTTTGTCACTTCACTTTATCATTTAAATAATAATTTATTCTTTGCAAGATCTTTGACTTCTTCGACCTTTTGGGGCTTCAAGACAGCATATGAGGGTCCTCCAAATTCGTAAGGCCATAACTCTCAAACCATGAGGAGTTATGTGATGTTCCACGTACCACTGGAAATGGCATGAAAAGCACTATCCATCTAGGATAGTTTCACTAACAAATTCAATTATCTTCATCTCATTTTTCCATAATTAAGCATGGGTTATCTAACCATACTTCTAGGATAACTCAACCGCAAAGTGTCTTCCCGTGAGGGATTTCACCATAAGGGGACCACTTTGGAGTTCATCCATTTGTACTCCTTAGCAACCATGATAAGACAATAATGATTCATCATCAATCCAATTATGCATCATATATCAATGAAACCACATCGATCCATCTTCATTTTTGCATCATGTATTAATGATAACTCATTGATCCATCTTCATATTTTCATCATGTATCAATGACAACTCATTGAACCATCTTCATCTATGCATGAAATCATATGACTATGATTCCACTTGACATATATCCATTCACATCAAGGACAATACATATTACATTAGTATGCTACGACAAGACATTGCTCCTTTGGCATCAAACCATCAATCAATCAATCCTTTGGCATCAATCAATCCCTTGACATCAATCAATCTCTTGACATCAATCCTTTGACATCAATCAATCACTTGACATAAACCAATCAAACCTTTGGAATCAATGAAAACATGATCCAACACTTTGACTATCGCAGTTTATATTCATAGTTCTCTGTTGAAACTCGATCCTTGAACATAGCCTTTTCAACCATATTCCTTATTTTCTTCCATGAGTGGCTACCATGTATATATATTATGTTTTTTAAAAGGCTATGACTTCTTGTCGCTTACTCATCCAATGGATTTCTCCATCGAACATCTTCAACACATATCCATTGGTTGACCTTCGTCAATACAAATCTCCATCCCAGTGAGCGTCGACAAATCCATGTACATGTCGCCTCCAAGTTTACCATGGCTGCATATAGAATAATCTTTTGTGCCACACAAATACCTGAATACTCTCTTGACATTTTTTATGATGCTCCTTTCCAAGTGTCAACATCTATCTTCTCAACAATCCCACTGAATGGGAAATGTCTGGTTGGGTGCAAACCATCACATACATTAGACTACCCAAAAACACTTACATAGGGATCACATGCCATGTCCTCTATCTCTTTATCTGATGGCAATTGGCACCTTTACAAGTTTTCAATCCTGTATGTTGTAATACCCCGGTTTTGAGCCCCATATTAAATAATGTATTTTGTGAATTTATGAAAGGACAGAGTGAACAAATAAATAAAATAGGCTAGTGTGCCTAGGAAATGTAATATTTTGATCATTGTTAATAATAAATACATCACTGGCTTCTAGATAAACAAGGACAAGAGTTATAGGGGGATATGATTCCACAAGAGAGGGGGCTTGAGGGGCTAAGTGTTTATTTTATATTTTTATTTACCCATTTTTGTTTTAATGGAGAATATCAGTTACATGAGCTTCTTGGGAGGAAGGCTATGTGGTTCTTTAATTCCAATAAAATACATAAAGCCATTTTTGGTTTGTTTGGGGGTTCACTCACTCACTCATTCATTGTTCATTGTTCACATTTTTCATTATGTTCTCTCTCCATTCATTCTTTCACCCACTGTTCATTCCTCATTCATTTTAATCTTGGCTTGGGAAAGAAAAACGAATTGTGGAGAGGAGCCATGGTTTTGTTGGTAGTAATGACTACTGGTGTATTCTAGCCATGAATTAATGCTTGCATGTACGAGATGCATTAGCATGTGTTAAGTTTTTCCCACAATTGTGAATCTTGAGAGTCCTAGCATGGAGATTCTTGACCAAATGCATTGGAGCCCTAGAAGGAGGTGGGCAACCTGAGGGACAATGTGGCAGAGAAGGGGGTCCATTCTCTTGTGTTTTTGCAGGTTGGGTAGAAGAGAACTGGTGTACTTTGGATTGTTGTGTGTGTTGAGAAGCCTATGAGGGATTGAGTGTTGACTGGTTTGAGAAGCCGAGTGACACTCTGGAACCATCCTTGTGGATTCAAATCACTGGCTCGGGGGTGACATTGTTGTTGAGATTTGGAACAACAATGTCTACGGTTGGGTGGAATGTCCTTGGTCTGCATCCAGTTGGTGATTTATTTCAAATGATAAGGTCTCTCTGTCATGTGTTTCTCTACTTATACATTTATTTCCTTTGTGTATTGATTAATATCTCTGAGATGTTCACTTTTGATGTGTCTAATTGTTGGTTATTTCTATGCATGGCATATTTAAATATTCTTTGTATTGTAGTGTGAACCTTGATCTCTGCATGCAAATATGTCATGCCTCTTAGTTAATTAAAAATTTATTAGAATCTGAATTTAGTTCAGAAACGATTTTTGAGGTAGTGTAGCCCGGCTTGGGGTTGGTTGGGTACGTTACAGATTGGTATCATAGCTTATGGTTGAAACACCAAACTAGTATGGGCCGAAACTATTGGACACGGTATTATGGTATTTTCCTTAAGAATGAATGTGTTGTTGAGATCTTAAAGCTCAGGAGAGATAGCATTGTAAGGATCGTGCATAAGCCAGAGCGTCGTGCAGATAGAGATCCTTTGTAAAGGATCGTGGAATCATGATTGTTCCCGTTTGTATTTGGGAGTGATCAAAATCGTTGAATTAGGGAATATTTTATATCATTAGATTGGAATTCTAGTGAACGGGGACCATCAGATAGATGTGAAACCAGAGGCTGGGAGATATTAAGTCACAACCATCAGATCGAACTAGTCAATCATGAGTCATTGATCGAAGCCAAGTAGGAAATGGAAAACTCTGTAACTTCATCACTTCGATGATTATTGGAGATAGGGAAGAAGCATGAAATCCCTAAGGCCAAATTCACGAAGTCCCGTTGACCATCCGATTTGATAGGAAGTTTGGGAGTAATGTGAGTTGTAGATACAGAGTGGAAGGATAGCAAAGTTTCAGGATTTCATAACTTCATTACTTCAGCGATTACTAGAGACTAGAAAAATCCACGAAACGTCGAAGTTGTAAAGTGTTAAATCTTTGAAGTGCCAAAGTTGCGAAGTGTAAAGTCGTAGTCCATGAAATCACGCAGACTGTCAGATTTCGAGCATAGAAATGTGGACCATCTACTTGGTTGAAGACATGTCTTATTCTACATGGTAGGGGTACCATGTGGGGACACATGCCACATGAATTTAGTTCCTATTGGACCTCAACCTGTCCATTTCTGGGTGACACGTGGCACACATACCAAGGGTCCATGTCACCATAGTTGACATCACCATCCAATGTATTCTCTGGGATTATGGCCTCTGGGAATGTCCAACAACTCTACCAGCGAAAGTGTCGAAGGCCGAAGTCGTGAATTCATGCAAACCATTGATCTAAGATTCCTTTGGGACTTTTCTCAACCATTATATCAAGAAGTGGAAGAATGGTGTAAGCACTTCAGCAGGTATCTCTCTGGGGGAGTTGAACGACTCAAAAGTTGCAATGTCCTAGAGTCTTGGAGTGTTGAAGTCCCAAAATGAATAAGTACCTTCCATCCTAGCACTTGATTTAGTCCTAACCATTGGATTAAGCTAGTGGAAGGATAATGTAAGTGGAGGTGTTAATCGAGGGTAAGCGGTCATTGTCATTTTATGACCACTTTGGTAGGTATCACTTGGGTGGAGTTGAACGACTCAAGAGTTGTAATATCTCAGAGTAACGAAATCATGTGGGTCGTTAATCTGAGACTCTTTGGGATTTATCGTGATCGTCAGATTAACCAATGGAAGGATAGGGTAAGCACTTCTACAGGTAGAACTCCAGGGTAGTTGAACGAATTGAAAATTGTAATGTCCTGGAGTCCCAGAATGCCAAAGTACCGAATTAATTAAGGATCGTCCATCCTAACAAATGATTAATATGTGATCATTTATCTCGTTGAATCCTCCAGATGAGGCGGGACCATCCAGTCAATGGGAGATTAAATCTCAACTTTCTAATCTAGTAGTGGAGTTAATATAAGTGTTTCGACGAAGTTTACTCTGGGAGAGTTGGAAGTGGAAAAGGGATATTATACCAAAGGCTGAAGTTCATAGGATTTGGTTCCAGCGCCGATCTAATGATAAGGAAAAATGGATTGATTAGAAGCACGAAGGGCCTAGAAGCAAACAAGTCTGTGATCATTTGTTGGAACGAGCTCATGTGTAGAGGAATACATAGGAACATCACTTAGAGGGGTTAAAGAATGTGGTTTAGAGCCCTGGTCACAAGGAAAGTGGATTGAAGGAAGAACCTATGCATAATTTGAATTATGTACCAATTTAAAGGGGCTATGGAATAATTCGACAAGATCCTGTTGAAAAACAAAAAAAGGGTGAAAGTGACCTTTTTTTCGGGAAGCCATAACTTTTAGCTGTGAGATCAGATTGGCACAAGAGTACATTTGTTGGAAAGATGATTCAGAGGAGAATAAAATTGAATTGTTATAATTTGGAGAATGATAATATATTTTCTTCATGAATTGAGTAGGAAAAGAACCTGTAGCATTGTTTGGAAAAAAATTTATAATATGCATAATTCTAACAAAATGGTTGCTTACACATTTTGCAGAATTAGGGGGTATAAACATATCGGTTCAGTATAAGAGTGCATGATCAAGAAATGGAAGAAGGAGAGGGATATTACAGCCATGATAAAGAGGTTAAAGGGAAAAATATCAGTGTTGGTAATGCAGAGACAAAATCAAATGGGCACATGAGTAGAGGGAAGCAAGAAACCTTATTAGAAACTGTGAGAAGACTGAAAATAGAAGCGCATAGTTATAAAGAAAATAATGAGAGGTTGATGAGAGAAAAAAAATAGATAAATGATCAAGTAATTCAAAGATTAAATCAGTTGTAGAGGAAAACAAAGAATGGATCAAACTCAATACGAGAGGAAGAGGGAAGATATTTTGAAAGAAGGGATAAGTACAACAGAGATAATTATTCAAGAAGTGCTAGAAGAACTCATAGACACCACTCACCTCACTCGGCAATGAAATTTTATGCATTAGAATATTCCATAAGCATCCTAGAAGTGTCTCTTGTTAGGAACCAAAGAAGAAGACATGAATTGGATAGTTTGCAAGAAGAGCTGAGGAATCTTAAGATGTCATCCTTTGATGGTGAAAGAGAAAGGGAAGATGATGTTGAAGCATGGTTTCTTGGACTCGAGAGTTATTTTAAATTGCATAACTACTCATCAAACCTAGAAGCCATAATTCCACATACCATTTACATGGGAAAGCTGCTATGTGGTGGGATCAGCTGAAGCAAGTTGAGCACATTAATGAGAGTAAGATCACTTGGAGGCGGTTCAAGAAATATTTTCAGAAGGAGTACCTTTTAGAGAACTTATATGAAAAGAAAATGTACGAGTTCTTTTAACTCAGGCTGGGAAGCATGATCATGGTAGGGTATGAAAATAAGCTCTTGGGATTTCTAAAGTATGTGGGGTTTATAAAAGATTAGAAAGTGAAAATACAAAGGGTTTTAAGTGGACTTCCATTCTTTTATAAAGAGAAGATTCAATATGATGAACCCAATAATTTGACTAAGACCATCATGAATGCTAAGTACCTGTATGAGCAATGAAAGGGCAGAGAGTCTTTGCAAAAATCTTGGAAGGATAAGAAGAAGGATAAGTATTACTAGAGAAAGAAAGGATTCAAACCTCCTTTCAATAGAAATAGCCCAAATAAAAATAAGTCGGACCAGCTTGCTAATGTTGAATCCAAGAGAGAAGAATCCTTGGGGAAAGGGATAAGACCACCAATCCAATGTTGGGGATGCAAAGAAGATCACATATACAAGGATTTCCCTCATAGAAAATATAAAGTGAATACCGTGAACAACATCCAAGAGGCTACAATAGTAGAAGCCATGGGAAGAATATATGCAGCCTTAGATGATCGACAAGTAGAGTACCAATCAAATATGATCGAGGTGGAAGGTAAGATAATTAATCATCTTGTTTCTATCTCAATTGATTTAGGAGCAAGCCATTATTACAATGATCCTAAAATAGTGGATAGATTACATTTGGAGAAATGTAAGATTGAAAAATCAATTTTTTTTCAACTAGCCACTCGAACCAAAAGGAGAATCCATGATATGGTCAGAGGTTGTTCCATAAGTATTAATGGTATGACTACTAATGTTGAACTAAATATTATACCATTGGGGTCTTATGATATTCTAATTGGAATGGATTGGTTGGACAAGCATCATGTTGGCCTAGATTGTCATAACAAGACATTTACATATCTTTATGAAGAAGGGAAACAGATCACTATGAAAGGAGTTCCAAGACCCATTTCCATAAGGGATATTTTTTCCTTACAGTTGAAGAGTTGTTTTAGGAAAGGATGTCAATTGTATGTAGCCCATGTGGAGGATCCGTAAAAGACAAAAGGGCCAAGCCTTGAATATTTTTTGGTACTACAAGATTTTGAAGATGTATTCCAAGAAATACCAGGATTTCAACCAAAGAGGGAAATAGATTTCTCCATTGATTTAGTACCAAGAGTTGCCCCAATATCAAAAACAACTTACAGGATGAGCACACCATAACTAAAATAATTACAAATGCAGTTGGAAAAATTGTTGAAGAAAGGGTACATACATCCAAGTGCTTCACCTTGGGGAGCACCAATACTCTTTGTCAAAAAGAAGGATGGAACAATGAGGTTGTGTATTGAATTTCGACAGCTGAATAAATCCACTGTGAAGGGAAAATATCCTATACCTAGAATTGATGACCTCTTTGATCAACTAAGAGATGCAAAAATATTTTTGAAGATAGACTTGAGATTAGGATACCATCAGGTAAGAATCAAGAAAGAAGACATCAATAAGACATCCTTTAGAAACATGTATGGACATTAAGAATTTGTAGTGGTGCCATTTGGACTGTCCAAGGCACCAGCTGTCTTTATGTGCTTAATGAACGACATATTTAGAAATTATTTGGATAAGTTTGTCATAGTATTCCTGGATGACATACTTATCTATTCTAATTCAGAGGAAGAGCATGAACATCACCTAATATCGGTATTTCAAGTGTTGAGGGAACATTAGTTGTATGCCAAGATTAGTAAGTGTTATTTCTACCAAGAACATATCCATTACTTGGGACACATTATTTCAGAACAAGGTATAGCAGTGGATCTATAGAAGGTTGAAGCCATTAGAGGATGGACAACACCCAGGAATGTTTTAGAAGTTAGATCTTTTATGGGATTCTTTGGTTACTACAGAAGGTTTATATTAGAGTTATCTAAGATTTCTCATCCCATCACTTCTTTACAAAAGAAGGGAACTAAATTTGAATGGATAGTTGAGTGTGAAGAGAAATTTAATTTGTTGAAAGAATTACTTACTAGTGCACCTATTTTAAATATTGTTGACCCAAATGAAAGTTTTGTGGTATGTACAGATGCATGCTAGGAAGGACTTGGGGGAGTCCTTACTCAAAATGGACATGTCACTGGTTATGAGTCTAGAAATCTTAAATAACATGAGAGGAACTATGCCACACATGACTTGGAACTTGCTTCCATTGTTCACACATTTAAGATGTGGAGGAATTATCTCATGGGGAAGAGATTTGAATTAAGAACATACCATAGTGGTCTGAAATATATTTTTGAACAAACAACTTTGAATGCCAGGAAAACGAGATGGCTGGAATTTTTAAGTGAATAAGATTTTGAAATCAAGCATATGAAAGGAAAAGAAAATAAAGTTGTTGATGCACTTAGTAGAAGAGTACATCTCATACATGCTACAATCATTAGTATGCATCAATCATATTTAAAGAGCATATTTTTAGATGTTGTTGTTACAAATCAACATTACCTACAGGTAAATGAAAGCTTACAGCAAGAAAATGTACAACAGAAAATTAAAGAATATGAGATGAAGGAATACAGATTACTTATGCATAAAAATATAATTTATGTTCCTAGTTCTAGAGAACTTAGGAGTTTCGTATTAAAGGAAATGCATAATGTTTCATATGTCGGACATCCCAGTTATCAAAAAATAATTGCAACAGTAAGAAGCCAATTCTTTTTTCCAGGAATGAAGAAATATGTTGTTGGTTACATTGCCAGATGTATGGAATGTAGATTTTTAATGACAAAAATCAGAAAACTGAAATTTATGTCAAACACTTAACAACCTAGAGATACATGTCTTCGTAAATTTCATAAATGCCTTAAACCCACATTCAGAAATTACCATAAGTAGAAATACGCATTGCTAAGCAAAATAGTAGAGGAAATAAACACAGTGGACAACAACCCATAAAACTCAGAAATTTAGGCAAATTCCAGGGAAAACTCCAATGTGGGGAAATCCAACGAGAGAGAGAGAGAGAGAGAGAGAGAGAGAGAGAGAGAGAGAGAGAGAGAGA
>SNQJ01S0013080.1:82474-103251 GCA_010110895.2 Picea sitchensis | reverse complement strand
CTTGCCTTTTTCATGATCAAGGGTCATGATCCATTCCCTCCAAAATGAATCACTTGAAATATTAAAGTGATTTCACTTTATTACATAAGTGCTTTATGAAATAAAGTCACTTTAAAATTAGAAGGTACACTTTATTAAAAATTCACTTTAATAAAAGAACCACTTAAAACAACTTTATAAAGGCTCATTACAAAGTTAAGTGACTGGTAGTGTAAATATGAGGTAACATTTGCATACAAGACAAAATATGTGGAGTACCTCCCGAGCTAAAAATATAACACTCCCTCTTAGCAATGGAAGTACTCATTGCCACCATTATCATTTGGTTCCATCACACTGTGCTCTGTAGGATCTCCCTCTGAACCGGGAGCCATCCTGAACACCTGCACAGAACTCGAACTAGAAGATCTTCTCCTGGAAACATCTTGGAACCCTAAGCTCACTTCATCTTGAGCATTGGTTCGATCAACCTGGATAAGCTTCCTGCCAGTGCTCAGAAGAGACTCTCTCTCTTCTCTCGGAATGCAAGACTAAAATCTTGGCGCCACCGCAGTCTCAGAAGCCTCCTCATGCTCCTCATTCAATGCTAAATCATACACTGAAGGTTGTCCTCTCAAGATATACAACCTGTCCACCCAGTTACTGATCAGCTACAACTCTACCGGGTCCACTCCCTTCCTGTAGATAAAGACATGTTCCCTCTTGAAAAATACGCATTATCCTACATCCTCCAAGGCTAATACTGAGAGAAAGTTAACCCTCAACCCTGGAACAAAGAGAAATCCATCAAGCTCCAAGAGTCCCCCAAATGTGAGTTGGAATATTGCATTCCCAAATCCACGTACATATTTCACCATACCACCTTCATTTACCACTTGTCGTCCAGGACCAATATCTGTGAAATCTAGGAATACTTGTCAGATTCTTGTCATGTGGCTAGAGGCTCCGCTATCCACAATCCATCTGATATCACCTCCAAATCCTTCGTTGCTGACACTGGAAACTAAGGTCACCAAAGAAAATTCCTTTTCCTACTTTGAAGCAAAGTCCTCCATGGTTGTTGTAGCAGTTGTCTCAAGCCCCTTTGATTTCGTCTTCTTCTTCCTCTCAGGACAACGAGAGGCAAGGTGCCCCAACTGGTTACAATGATAGCATCTGAATTTACTCAAGTCCCTTCCGAAACTTCCTTTTTTCTTTCTCTTTGCAGTAAGAGAAACGTTCTCATCAACTCTATCTGTCTTATTTTCACTTCTTTGAGATCTTTCTCAAATCTCCTCCTGAGTGAAATCATCCCACAGTCTACTCCAATCTGGTAGATTCTCACGTCCCACCACACACTTCATGAAGACTTCCCATTCTTTGGTGAAGGAATTTAAGGCTATCCTCACCAGCTCAGAATCCGTAATGACCTATCCAACAACTGCCAGCTCATATTTTACTTGAGCCACCCGAGTAAGATAAGAAGAGACACTCTCCTCCTTACCCATCTTGGTATCATGCAACTTAGCCTTCAAGGTCGTCTTCTGGTTCTCATTCTTCACCTCAAACAAGTTTTTAACTGCATCCCACATCTCCTTGGTAGTATTTTTCTCAGCTAAGTGTGGGATAAGGTGATCCTTCACCCCATCCAGAATAATCCTCTCAGATTTGGCTTCCTTGACCCCATGGAAGTCCAAAGCAATAGGATCTGCTGCGGGAGCTGCCACAACAGAGTTGACATAGTTATAAATTTTGTTCTCCTTTAGAGCATCTAACAATCAGACCTTCCACTGCAAATAGTTGGAAATTCCATCGAACCGATACTCATATCTAATTCTTATAGCCATATTACCTGTCACAACTCAAGGAAAAAAATCACACCCTTTTGCCCAAAAATCACGCTACCCACTGTCACTCAGAGAAAAAAGCTTTGATACCATGTAGATTTTAATGACAAAAATCAACAAACTAAAATTTCTGTCAAACACTTAGCAACCTAGAGATAACTGTCTCCATAAATTTCATAAATTCCTTAAACCCACATTTAGAAATTAACATATGAAGAAATACACATTGCTAAGCAAAATAGAAGCGGAAATAAACATAGTGGACAACAACCCATAAAACTCATAAATTTAGGCAAATGCCAGGGAAAACCCCAATGTGGGGAAACCCAACGAGAGAGAGAGAGAGATATTATTATTATTCAGCTTTAGGAAAGTACATAACAACATCAAATACACATTTCCAACCAAGGAAAATACCTCACAGCACCAAAACAGTCCCACTAAACTCTGCCTCGATTTTCGTGCCAAATCCGTACTGTTGTATGACCCTCCCAAAAATGGAAGCTCCTCAAAAATAGTTCCAATAGTATTTTGTACGGACTGTTTTGTACGGCCCAGAAATAGAAAACAATATGCCTCCAAAAACATGCCCAAAACTACCTCGAAAAATGTGCCCAAAATTGTCTCAATTTTTGTGACAAATCTATACTGTTGTATGGATCTGTACAGTATGACCACTCACAACAGAAAAATAACTCAACCACAAAACATAAAATGTTTCCTTGGGATTTGTGCCCTAGCTTCCTTGGAAAACGTGCCCTCTTTGATGTTCACTTTCCTCTCTCAAGCTTACTCATAAAATCTCTCTCAATCTCCTCTCAATGTATCTTGCACACTACCTAATGCATTCTTTTATAAATCTAAAAATGAAATTTTTCCTCCAAAGTGTCTTTTCACCTTCCCCAACCCTAAATCAAAAGGCCAAGATTAGATCTTGCATTTTTCAAGATCAAGGGTCATGCTCCACTCCCTCCAAAATGAATCACTTGAAATATTAAAGTGATTTCACTTTATTACATAAGTGCTTTATGAAATAAAGTCACTTTAAAATTAGAAGGTACACTTTATTAAAAAGTCACTTTAATAAAAGAACCACTTAAAACAACTTTATAAAAACTCATTACAAAGTTAAGTGACTGCTAGTGTAAATATGAGGTAACATCCGCATACAAGACAAAACATGTGGAGTACCTCCCGAGCTAAAAAGATAACATGGAATGTCAGATATTGAAGGCTAAGCATAGGCACCCAATGACTTTGCTACAACCATTATTAATTCTAGAGAAGAAATGGGAAGTGGTAAGCATCGATTTTATAACTAAATTGTCGAGGACAACAATACAACAAGATTTAATCATGGTAGTGGTTTATAAATTGACAAAGTTTGTTGATTTTGTTCCTATAATAATGAATCATACCGCAACTAATATTGCAGAAATTTACATGAGGGAGATTGCTAGGTTGCATGGGATACCTAAGGAAATTGTTTCAAACAGAGATACAAAGTTTACTTCAAATTTCTGAAGGGGATTGTTTAAATTATTTGGTACAAATCTGAAATTTAGCACAACATACCATCCATAGTCAGATGGGCAGATAGAAAAAGTCAATCAAGTAATTGAAGACATGTTGAGAATGTATGTGATGGATAAGCCATGTAAGTGGGAAGATTACTTGCACTTGGTTGAGTTTTCCTATAATAATGGGTATCAAGCTTCATTGAAAATGAGTCCATTTGAAGCTTTGTATGGTATTAAATGCAATTCTCCAGTGAGTTGGGACAACCCAACAAATAGAGTGGTACTTGGGCCATAATTTCTCAAGGATATGGAAGACCAAATGGTTAGAATTAAACAGAATTTAAAGGTAGCTCAAGATAGACATAAATTTTATGTAGAGAACAACAGGACATCTAGAGAATTTAAAGTGGGGGAGCATGTGCTCTTAAAATTGAATCCCAAGAAAAGATTTTTGAAGTTGGGTAGTTGTACAAAGCTAGCAGCCAGATTCTGTGGTCCATTTGAGATATTGGACAGAATAGGGCCAGTTGCATACATGCTTGCATTTCCTGCTTCCATGAATGTGCATAATGTATTTCATGTCTCTTTTCTAAAAAAAATATGTACATGATCCTAACCATGTTATTGATTGGCATCTGATTCAGGTAGAGATAGAGTGAGACTTTAAGGTCCATCCAATGTGAATATTGGACAGAAAAGTTAAAATGCTTCGGAATCGAGTTATAGAGTTTGTAAAACTACAGTGGACCTGCTACGGTCATGAAGATGCTACTTGGGAGCATGAAGATGCCATGCACGTAGAGTACCCACAACTTTATGAATAAATTTTGAAATTTTGATTTCTATTTTGTATATGCACTAAGGACAGTGCCAAAATAAGGGGGAGGGGAATGTAATACCTCGGTTTTGAGCCCCATATTAAATAATGCATTTTGTGAATTTATGAAAGGCCAGAGTGCCCAATCAATTAAAAGAGGCTAGTGTGCCTAGGAAATGTAATGTTTTGATCATCATTAATAATAAATATATCATTAGTTGCTAGACAGACAAGGACAAGAATTACAGGGGGCTATGATTCCACAAAAGAGGGGGCTTGAGGGGATAAGTTGTTATTTTATATTTTTATTTACCCATTTTTTTTTCAATGGATAATCTTAGTTACATGAGATTCTTGGGGTGAAGGTCATGTGGTTCTTTAATTCCAAGAAAACACATAAACCCATTTTTGGTTTGTTTGGGGGTTCACTCACTCACTCACTCATTCATTGTTCAGTGTTCACATTTTTCATTTTATTATCTCTCCATTTGTTCTTTCACCCACTCTTCATTCCTCATTCATTTTGATCTTGTCTTGGGAAATAAAAATGAATCATGGATAGGAGACATGGATTTTTTGGAAGTAATGATTGTTGGTGTATTCTAGCCATGAATTAATACTTGCATGTCCGAGATGCATTGGCATGTGTTAAGTTTTTCCCATAGTTGTGAATCCTGAGAGTCTCACCATGGAGATTCTTGAAAAGATGCATTGGAGCCCTAGAAGGACGTGGACAAGCTGAGGGACGACATGGCAGAGAAGTGATTATATTCTCTTAGGTTGTGCAGGCTGGGTAGAAGAGAGCAAGTGTACTTTGGATTGTTGTGTGTATTGATAATCTTGTGAGAGCTTGAGTGTTGACTGGTTTGGGAAGATGAGTGACACTCTAGAATCGTCCTTGTGGATTCATAGCCCTAGCTCAAGGGTGACATTGTTTTTTAGACTTAGAACAACAGTGTCTACAATTGGGTGGAACGTCCTTGATCTGCATCCAGTTGGTGATTCCTTTCATTAAAGATAAGTTCTCTTTGTCATGTTTTTCTCTGCTTATACATTTATTTCTGTTGTGTATTGATTAATATCTCTGAGATGTGCTTGATTGCTGGTTATTTCTATGTATGCTGTGTTTAAACATTATTTATACTGTAGCATGAACCTTGATCTATGCATGCAAATATTTCATGCCTCTTAATTAATTAAAAATTTATTAGAATTTGAATTCAGTTCAAAAAAAAGTTTTTAGGTAGTGTATCCCGGCCTAGGGGTGGTTGGGTACGTTACACATGTTGAAATGTTTCAAAATTGTTTCAATATATTTCCTTTGTTTCAATCAAAGATTCCTAGTTGGTCGATCTCTCTTGATCTCCAGTCCCAGAATGAAGTTCACTGCACCGAGATCCTTCATGTTGAACTTGAAGGATAGCTTCTTCTTCACCCCCTTTATTGCATTCATGTTGTTTCTGATCAACAACATGTCATAGACATATAATGCTACATATATGAAACTCCCACCTTCTTCTTTGGAATATATGCAGTGATCATCGTTTCTTCTCACAAATCCCAAACTACAGATGTATGTGTCAAACTTTTGATACCACATCCTTATTGATTTTTTTAGACCATAAAGGGATCTTTTCAATTTGCACATCAAATATTTCTTTCCCTTTACTAAAAATCCTTTAGGATGCTTCATGTATATTTCTTCTTCAAGGTCCCCATGTAGGAACATTGTATTTACATCTATCTATTCTATTTCCAGATCAAATGAATTAGCTAATGACATTAGTACTCTAATGGAGGTTAGTTTTGCAACAAGGGAAAAAATATCACCAAAGTTGACTCCTTCGACTTGAGAATATCCTTTCCCTACCAGTTGATCTTTGAATTTCTCGACTTGACCTCCTGTGTTCATCTTCTTCTTGAATACCCACTTGATACCGACGAATTTTATTCCATTAGGTAATTCAACTAAATCCCACGTCTCATTTTTGTGCAAGGATTCCATTTCTTCGACCATGGAGTCATTCCACAGTCTACCCTATGTTGGGTCGACTACCTCCCTAACCAACTTGGGCTCCTCGTCAATGGAATTTGACACAAATGTGGAGAGGAAGTCAGGAGGACTATACCTTTCGACTAGTTTTATTACTTTTTTATACCTCCTTACAATCGGGGTCAGTTGTTCCACCTCTTCATATGATTCATTTGACTCATCTGAATCATCTTCTTCCTTCCTTAGTTCAAACCTCACCTTATCTGGTTTATTCTTTGTTTGAACCATCACTTCAGACTCATACTTCCTTCCAAATTATCTGAAGACCACATCTTGATTGTACATTATTTTCCTTGATGTAGGATCCCAAAGATTATATCCTTTCATTCCTTCTTTGTATCCAATGAAAATACACTTGACTTCCTTTTTATCCATCTTTGTCCTTTTTTCCTTAGGAACATGAACACATGCATCACATCCAAATACTTTCAGATGTGAAACCAAAGGCTTCTCACCAGACCATACCTCATGTGGATTCATTTAGACTAGCATCGACAAAGGAGACATATTCACCAGATATTTTGTATTTTTGACTGCCTATACCTAGAATTATTGTGTGATCCCAGCACCATTGAGCATGATCCTTTCCTTATCCATCAATGTTCTATTCATTCTCTTCGAAACTCCATTTTTTTGGGGGGTATATGGTGTGGTATTTTGGCGTGCTATGTAAAACTTATTGCAGAACTCTTCAAAATCCTTTCCACAGAATTCACCACCATTGTCATTTCTCATCACCTTAATATTCTTATCTATCTAGTTTTCTACAAGAGACTTAAACTCTTTGAATTTCTCAAAAACCTATGATTTCTTCCTTAGGAAATATATCCATGTCTTCCTGAAAAAATCATCTATGAAGGAGACATAATACAGGGATCCACCAAGTGAAGGAACTAAAACAAGGCCAAACACGTCACTATGAACCAATTATAGAATCTCCTTTTCCCTTGTCACTCTAGATGGGAACCTCACTCGACTTTGTTTTCCATATATATAATGTTCACAAAAGTCGACTTCTAAATTACATTCAGGAAAGTATTCAACCATATATTTGTTATGCATAGCTCGAAGTATTTTTTATCCAATATGTCCCATCCTCTCATGCCATAGCATGGTCGGGTCAAATTAACGATGACTTATTGAGTCGGTTTGAATAGACTCAAGCTGAGTTTAGTCGAGTCGACTTCAGAAACAACGATGTTGTTGTATCCAGTCGATTCGATATTCCCTAATAACTTGTATAGGATTCCAATCCAAATTCATTTCATTAAGACCATTGCACCTATGACCATCTTGCACATATCCTTTTGAAATAGAGTGTGCACTCCTGAATCACTCATCTTACTGACAGATATAATGTTTATTTCCAAACTTGGAATATGTATCACACCTCGAAGGGTTATAATCCTCCCATCCTATAGTATCGATCGAACTCTTCATCTTCTAACAATTTTGGTTGTTGATTCATCCCCCAAGTGTTGTGGTAAAGTTCCCCCTATGGACAGGTGAAATCCCCCTTAGATCAATACCCCTTCTTTGATCCAAGACAAAAGGAAAACAAATGGTAATTACTTTCCATTTAGACCTATTTCAACAATCAAAGTAAGAGGAAAGAGATATATGACTCACCTTTTGACGATGGTTGTCCCTGCTGCTCTAGCCTTTGACCTTGTTGACCAAGCTCCTAGACACAAGAAAAGACTTGCAAGGAACAATATAAATCCCCTTATTCTACAGGAACAATATAAATCCCCTTATTCTACACTATATTGTTAGGTGACAAGATATATATTTTATATATATATATATATATATATATATATATATATATATATGATGACTTTAACAACAATAGACATGCATGTAACAAGTGACACAAAACATGAAGGGAATAAGACAATTTATGTATTAATGGAAAGCAATAATGAATCACTTACAATCAAATTTGATGTTGCAGTAGCTCCTCCAAATCTCTCCTATCCATCCCTCTCTTGAATGCTTCAAGATGAAAAGTATGATTCTCTCATCTCTCTTCCCCTTTTCACCTTGGAATTCCCTCATTATATAGGAGATGGAGACTTAACCACCATGAATTATTTTGGGAAATGGTTGAGGATTTATCTCCATAAGTTGGGATTTATCTTATCTCATGGATATTGAGTTTACTTGAGATGAAGCCATTATATATGACTCGAACCCTTGACCTCATCCTCTCAGAACAAACCCTTAGAATAAGGTGGATTAGTTGCAACTTCCTCTAACCACTTCAACGCTCCCATGTACTAAGGATAGGGTGTTGTTAATTCTCCCTATACATGGGCATCAGAGCATTGACCTTCAAAAAATGGTCAAAATATCAAGGTAAAAGAAATTTTTTTGACCTTCTCATGATGAGTTTTCTTCTCCATAATGAATTAAGGATTATGAAAAATGTTCTTCCATGGTGTCAAAGTTGTGACACTTAGTAAGGTTCATAAGACACTTGATAAAGTGCATGTGACACTTAGTAAGGTGCATATGACACTTGTGACACTTAAGTGTGTAACATATTCCCCTTAAAGTGTGAGGTTAGAGGAGAAACTAATGGCCGAAACAACTTATCAAAATATTAATGCAAGGGCGGTGGAGTAGGAGAGCCTAGAGGAAGTTGCAAACAAACATCAAACAGTATATATATATATATATATCATCCCCGAGGTAGACATACCTATGCTCAAAACAAATTGACTCAAAGCATGGTCGTCGGTCAATCCAATGCAGATCCATGAAAGCATTGACTAAGGATATGGCCACCAAACATACATCATGGATCCATAGCTCCATGACTCAATCAGGTCATATCCATGAAATAATACATGGTGGAGCTATGATATGAAAAAAACATAGCCACAAACCAATACAAAGTGGATCTATGCGACAACATATACATCAGTGAGATTGCCAATATGATGGTTATACTATAATCTTATGCATACTCAAATGATATTTGAGGCCAAATAGAAGGTAGATTACATATGTTTTTTCCTAATGGTTATTGAGGATACTAAAAGAGAATGTTCTCAAAATATCAAAACTATTTATAATATTGTAATTAATTATAAAGAAAATTATGGTGTTACATTGGGATTGAGAATAAGAAAAGAAAAGGTTTATTAGGAAGAGTCTATTAACTCTAAGTTAGAAGGTCAAAATTATCCCTATACAATTGTTAGTTTCAAAAGTAAAATAAATATTACAAAACTATGAACAAAATCCCATAAACTTCATAGGGACACTTAAAGTTTTATTTAAAAAAAAAAAAAATTGTAAACTTTACATTTTAATAAGGTAGAAAATGAAAAAAAATTATCTCTTAAAATGAAAAACCCACCCAAAAATTAGATCTTCCAATGAAACAATATTATTTAAATGAAAAATAACATTATCATCATCAACATAACACTATTTTCTTAAATAACATTACTTTATATGTGTATCCAAATAATATATATCTTAAAATATATTACAATATTTCTTTCACTTAAAATATTAAATTAAATCTAATAAAATGATTAATTTTTTAATAAATTAATGTTTTTTAAATGAACAATAACATTGTTCATTTAAGTAAAGAAATGTATGATAGGGGGCTTGTACATTTCTCAAGATCTAATAATTTGCAATGGTCTAATGAAGTGGCTGAAATTTAACCAAATGACTTGTATTCAGGGTTGGGCAGCGATGTCATGGATTATGTGGTATCAAATATTCTCATATACAATGAAATAGTAAATTTTGACCTTCTAAATGACCATGAGATTTATTGTGATCATAGAACTTTAACCCCTAACGCTAACTTTTTCGTCACAAAATCTCATTCAAGAGAATTCAAACAACCAAAGGAACTTACCTTTTGACAAAAATAAAGTTGATCTTTTCTTAAAGGATTTAAATAGTGAATTAAATATTTTATCTTGTAAGAACAATATGGAAGAACTCTATTATAATTTTATGACAACCCTCTTTACTTCCATTAACAAATTCTTTATCTAGGTGTTATGTAAAAATAGAAACAAAATATCCAACCCTTGGTATGATAATGAGTCTAAAATTTTTAGAAATGTTATTAGGAATGCTTTTAATGAGTCCTTAAAATATGATAAGACAAATAAATACATATCCTTAATTAAAAGGAAAAAAAGGTACTATACAATATAAAGAAAGGGAATATTTTGCACATATCTAAGTTAGATCCTAAGAAATTTTGGAAGCAAATTCAAACTCATTAAACTAAAGAAAATAATATGATGCCCTTAAGGGAATAGAACTCCTACCTTGAAAATCTTTGTGAATCCCCTAATGTCGTGGACAACATTCCAAACATTTCCACTAAGGATGAGGTTTTTCTATAGAAGACATAAAGTTTGGGGTTAAGTGGCTTGAAAAAGGGAAAGACAAGGACATTGAAGGTTACCATGCTAAAATATTAAAAATTGGAGGGCCTATCCTCATCCCTCACATACACAAGATCTTCAACATAACACTCAAGTAGGGCTTCCTTAAGCCCTAGACTCAAAACCTTATTGTACCTATTTTGAAAATTGGGGATAAATTAAATCCCTCTAATTATAGGATGTTATAGCAAGATTTGCCTCACCCCATGAAACTTCTCAGAATGCCTTTTCCATTTCCCTATGCAGACTTGAAGTCCCCTTTTGCGCTTCCCAAAGCTAAAAAATCATATTTTTCCACATATACGTGCCTTACAAGTTAGACAACATGTGTATATGCAAGTTGCACCACTACAACCCATGTACATCGAGTTTGGTGCTCAAAATTAAAAAATTTAGTGGGCTTCCATGTCACATCATGAGATCCATGATCCTTGACCTTCCATATACTGAAAACGTTCCAACTTGGCCCTTCAGTTCCATTTGAAGGCAATAAAATGGGCCATATCCAAACCATGGAAGAGGAGAGAATTCAACGTTTGAGAGAAAAGATACTCTGGAGAAATTTTCACTTCACATTGAGTTTGCATCCCTTTGTCCTTTAAATTATGAACACATTTTCCAAGCCCCAAGATCTTACCTCTTTGATGGAGAACCTCATTTTCTCTCTTATATAAGCTTTCCTTTGGGGGAGGATTGAAGTGGTAGAGGCCCAGCTGGAAGGGACTTAGTTTCTCAGTTACGAGATGTGCCGACACATAATTTTGTCACTTGTATAATTTTGTTGATCATATTTTAATAGAAATACTATTTTCTCTTCTAATTGATGTCTTGCAAATATTTGAATTATTATTCCATGGGCATATTTGTTATGAATGTTAATGGATTATGCGATTGTATGTTCTAACTTTATATATTATCACCATATGCTTGCATATCTTATTTGTTGAGGACAAGTTGTAGGTATAAAGCTTTGAGTCGAGTGCTCAAATGTGGTCTTCATCGAACGTCTGAACAAGGTAGGCCCTTTATCTTATCTTGTTAGCATTTACATTTATATAACATACTTGGTATTAGAGTTGATTTCTACATTCATTCCGTCTATTGTGGTTTACCCCATGCCATAGAGTGATTTTCCTCATAACAGAATTAGCATCCATACTGAGATCTTCTATTTTGGGGTTTGGAATGTTTTTCTCCTTCAATTTCTCTTTGGTAGCCTGAATTTTCTTGTTGCTTAATTTCTTGACATCCTATTTTTACTTTGTATATGATTTTCTTGGATTTTTCCTTACCCTAGCAATGTTTTAATACATATACGTGGTTTTTCTCTTGACAGATGTGTACATATGTGAGTTGTCTTTCTATAGGGCATGTACATATGCGGTTTTTTTCTTAAATAGTCGCATAAATCAAACTTTTTTGCTTACTTGCTGATTTTGGTGTTTGTTGGGTGAGTTTTGATGGTTTTTGTGTCTTCTTCCAGGGTCTCTTTCTAAACTGTTGAGTGCTTGCAAAGTGATAGGAAACCTTTTTATGGTTGAATTTTCGGGGGGTTTTTCTTTCTCATCATCTTTTTCATTGGTTGTCCTTGCATCTTGGTCTCAATGTTTTCTTATTGGTATCCTACTTGGTTTATCTCTTTTTGCTTGCAATGGGATCTATATATAAAGTTATTATTCAGTCCTTGCATTTTCAATCTTTATATTGAAAATAAAAAAATATACATTTTTCATTTTGGCATTTGCTCTTTTGGTTTTTTAGTATTTATCTTGATACATATATGGAAAGATTGCATCTTATTGAAATTGCAGAGTTGAATTGAAAGTTACATTTTAAAAGCTTATCATCTTTTGAGAATTGGAGATTAGGACTTAGCTTTATGTTCATATTCATTTCTTTAATATGTTGAGTCATAACATCATCAGTTTCATGACTACATATTTTGAGTAAACAAATCCATTAAAATTAACGTTGATTAATTTAAAATTGATTAGAAACGATTTTATTTTTCACACGTACATAAAAAAACATAGGATATAGGGCCTTGGAATAGGATTTTGTGAGTAAACTTCTCCAAGGTTATTAAACTCACCATATGTGTCTAACAAAGGGAGTGGTGAAATCCATTGTATAATTAGTGACGTCAGGAGGATCCACTCACACCGGAGTTAAACAAGAGGTCATGCAAAGTTGGTTGCATAGATATCCCTCTAATACCTTCTTAGCATCAGAGATATTTATGGGGATCTATTCATATTTGGGGGTCTTGCTAGTACCTTTGCCTCTGTGAGAGGCGGTGCTATCAAGATTTTGGGCTTTGTTACCCTGCCCATACAGTGTACCTAACTTACGATTGTTCATATGCGCATTGGTTATATTGTGGTGGCTTTAGTTTCTTGACATAGGTAACCACATAGGTTACTTGTAGGGGTTATTCTGCAGGTACCCTAAGTCATATAAGGGTCAGAAAGAACACATCCTTTATGGAGGATTACCTCTCTAGGGGGATCTGACCAAATGCATTGTTAAGCCCATGAGGGCCCTTATAAGTGATTATGATACCTCCAATATTTCGAAGGGAGTCTCAGGCACCTCTTGGGCAAGACATAGCTACTCTAGTGAGGGAGGCCCATTTTCAACCACTATATCTTGTTTGTGTGCAGTGGCCCTTTTGCTTTACTTTGGTGTTGTCTCTGATTATTAGTTGGAATTAGGATTTTGTATTACATCGTGAGTTTTCATTGCTATGGTTAGTGGAGCCCCCGTGACTCCCTCAATTAGTGATACCCAACCCATGGTCTTTGCTCAGTCCATGGGGACAAATCCTTTTTTATTTCGAGTGGTACATCGAATCATGATACTTAGCCAATACCTTGGTCCTCTAATATTTTTTCACTTGGTATGCCAGACATGTCTTCGCACTTCCCATCCTCTGTCTCATCTTCTTATGTGAATCATAGTTTTGGGTCTGGGGGCATGCTCCCTCCTTATTCTCCCTTTTCGTTTGGTGGGAGTCATATCCCTCAACCAAATCTTACGGTAGGAGGTTGGAATATCTGTCCTTATGGATCCAATCCTAGCTTCACTTTTCCAGGAGCAAGTGCTCAAATGGGAGGTCACTCTACTTATTACATCTCATCCATATATCCTTCTTTCGCTATGCTCATTCCTATGAACGCATTTTCCATGGCATACCTCTATCTCTCCTCTGGTGTTTCATCCGGGGGGATTCAATTTTATAGTATGGGAAACCCCCTTCACAAAGTTCATTCATTTGGGGGAAACATATATCCTCACCTGAGTAACCCTTATCATGTTTCTTTCTCTTCGTAAGAGCCTTCCTTGGTGATGATGCCCTTACAACCCTTTATGAATCAATTTGGAAGAGGATACTATCCTGGCGGACAGGGCCATGGTGTAAACCAAAACCCTTCCTAGCACACAATTTCTCAAAACTAGTCATTTCCAGAACCTTGGTCTCAACTGCCGCAACCAACCTCCTCCAATCATGTTGGAAACACAAGTCCAGTCATTGCGAGTCATACTGGAATTATATCACCAACCTCTGCTAGTCATGTTGGATATGGGTCAACAACCTCTACAATTCATTTTGAAGACCATCAAATAGCCATTGCAAGTCATGCTAGGGGCACAACTCTAGTGAGTGCTAGTCACACTGTACATACAATACCAACATATGCTAGTCATGTTATGGATCCATCACCAACCCCTGCAAGTCATGTTGGAGATGAGCTGCTAGCCTCTGCAAGTCATGTTGGGAGCATGTCACCAGACACTGCAAGTCATGCTAGGGGAATTCATATGATTGGGAAGCCTCGACGTATAGGACGTAAGCTTAAGTTGCTTTGTAGACTTTGGAAAGGAGGTCACCTATCTCATTTGTGCCATGCTACTATTGTGGTACAAGAAGCGCATTCTTTGTCTGAGATCCCTCTGGGTTCTGAGTCGTATTTGGTTTCCAAACATTCTAATCCTTCTTTGGTTGATACAATGGTCATGTCGATACAATCTTTGACTGACATCACTCTTCTTTTTGGGGGTGATGTGTCTCTTGACCATGTTGTCTCGCATCTTGTTCAACCAGCGGTCATGACGATGCAATCATCAGTTGACACCACTCCTATTGTGGCAAGTCATGCATCTCTTGACCTTGTTGTCTCGCATTCTATTCAACCAACGATTAAAGAAGTGGTCATGCCGATGTAAACTTCAGTTGATCCCACTCTTCTCTTGGAGAGTGACAAGGCTAAGGAAGTGAGATTGTCAATGCAATCTTCAGTCAATCCCAATCTTATTTTGGGAGGTGATGTATCTTTCGACCATGTCCTTAGTATTTCTAGTTATGTACCTTCTGAATAAGGGATCATTCCACTCTCTTCGAGTATGCTCCTTCCAATTCCTAGGGTGGTTTCCTTTGATTGGAATAATCTTGTAGAGCCTCAACTTCCTTCTTCTACACCCTTCCAGATAAGGGGCATTGTTTGATATATTGTAGATAAGGTAACCTCTGCAAGTATTTTATCCTCCTCAAATTGGAAAGATTTAGGTTTTCCCAAGATTTTGCTAGTTATCTATGAGTTTCTGACTTTCGATAGAAGTCTTTCATAGGATCCCTGGCCTCCCCCATCATATTCTTCTTAGAACACCATTCTTGAGTCTTAGTTAAGCTCTTTTATGACTCTCTAAAAAAGTGAAAATATTGTTGAGTGAACTTGTCTCTTTCACACTCATTAAATGGATTTGAAAGGACATCTATTTAGTGTAATTTTAACCCTTTTTCGGACCAACTAGACTAATTTTGAAAAAGGAATACTCTAGTCACTAGTGGCTAGAAGAGTTCTCCTAGGTATTGTTTTATTCTTTTTCAGGCCTAGGGGACTAAATTTATGAAAAAGGACATTCTTTGGAGTTAAGTTGTAATTTCATCTAATTCTCTTGCTTGCAATAGTGAGCCTATTTTCGGTTCCCTCTTTCTTGTTACAAACCTATTACCTCAACAATTTGCATCACTAGCCAAGCAGAGCCTTGTTTATATCCTTTGCAGCTTGACACCATGTACCCTAAGAGGAAACATTCCCTTGAGTGTGCACATACTACATGCACTTCCTTGAATTGAGCATAGGCATGTTCCACTATTGGAACTAGTTGCTTACTTGCGACACTTGTTTCCTCCTCTGTATCATAGCATTCGTTTTCTTATGAAAAAACAAAAAAATACGGGCGGGAAAAGAATATTATCTCATATTGGCAGCAGTTGTGTTTCCTTTGAAAAAAGCACAAAATTTTGAGTCCACTTGTCATCCAAATTTTGGGTTTAGCATGACCTTAGGATGTTGATCTCATTACTTAGAGTTTACTCCTCTAACTAGTTACTCTTCTAGTCCCTATGGAGAGTTTGATTGGTGCCTCCTGCATCACAAATTTTCATTATCAAGTCTATGTTGTTGGAGTCCTCCATATGTCTCATGCTCTTGGTCAAAGGATGTTTATAAGCCCGCATCATCTATTTCTCAGAACTCTTGACTTTTCATGTCGGTTATACCCTCAGTGTGTCTCAGAGTTACATGGAGTTGTAGTCTTATCGTGCACCCTAGTCCTACTTTCATTATGGGTAGGTAACCTTGAACCCAACAGTCGACATCTCCTCATTGGTCACTGACTGGGGGGTTTCCCTTGTGTTCAACGGTAAGAAATATATTCACACATTGGGATTTGTGCAGTTTCTTGGATGCCATTAGCCTTATTGGTGGTTTCCTCTCCTTTGTCACAAGTTTTCCTTATTGGCTTCTATTCAAAGGGTCTTTTTCATTCACTACTTTCATCTGGTGCATGCGAAAGACACATAGGGTCGTTGGTTCATGAAAATCTTCTTCATCTGAGTTCCTCCAAATCATAAAGCTATTTTTTTGTACCTCATATTTAATGATGAGATATTCCTTAATGCTCTCCTTTCAATGGGTCTCCTTCCATCGACTTCATCTCTTCTATTCTAGAAACGAGGCCTAGAGTCTTCTGAGTACCTCGAGGCTCATAGTCATCAGTGGTAGGTTCTCCCACCATCGACAGTTGGGAATACATCAATGTCTCATGATCGATGGATTCTTCAAGTGTTCGACCTCAAAACCTTTATTCACACTTGTAACAATGTATTCATTGCCTTAATATCTACTTTCATTATCGGTAGGTTGTCTTGCGGTTTTTAACAATATACCTTAATGACCAGTTCGACCTCAACTCCTCTATTCACATGATGTAGACTTTCACCTTTAAGGGATCATGTAGAAGACTTGAAGACATCTATTTATAGTCGCATCTTTCCTGAGTTGTTTCTATCATTCATTGGACCAGTACCTATATTGATATACGCTAAAAACATCATATTAGCTAACATTGATATTTAGGGCTTAACATTCCCAGAGCTAAAAAATCATGTTTTCCACATATACGCACCCTACAAGTTAGACATCATGTTTATATGCAGGTTACACCACTACAGCCCACGTACATCAAGTTTGATGCTCAAAATTAAAAATTGTGTCGGGTTTCCATGTCACGTCATGAGATCCATGATCCTTGACCTTCCATATACTGGAAATGTTCCGACTTGGCCCTTCAGTTCCATTTGAAGGTTATAAAATGGACCATATCCAAACCATGGAAGAGGAGAGAATTGAAATTTTGAGAGCAAAGATACTCTGGAGAAATTTTCACTTCACATTGAGCCTGCATCCTTTTGTCCTTTAAAGTCTAAACACATTTTTTAGCCCCCAAGCTCTTCCCTCTTTGATGGAGAACTTGATTGTCTGTCTTATATGAGATTTCCTTTGGTGGAGGCCCAACTGGAAGGGACTTGGTTTCTCAGTTATGAGATGTGTCGACACATAAGTTTGTCACTTGTATACTTCTGTTGATCATATTTTAATAGAAATACTCTTTTCTTGTCCAATTGATGTCTTGCAAATATTTGAACTATTATTCCATGGGCGTATTTATTATGAATGTTAATGGATTATGCTATTGTATGTGCTAAATTTATATATTATCACCATATTCTTGCGTATCTTGGTTTTTGAGGGCACGTTGCAAGTATAAAGCTTTGAGTCGAGTTCTCAACGGTGGTCTTCATTGAACATCCGGACAAGGTAGGCCCTTTATTTTTTCTTATTAACATTTACATTTATATAGCATACTTGGGATTAGAGTTGATTTATGTAGTCATTCCATCCGCTGTGGTTTACCCCATGGCATAGAGTGATTTTACTCGTAACATAGGACCATTATGATTAGCCCCATTTAGTCAGACTATATGGAATTATTTTGGAAAAGAAGATCATCATATGGCTAGAAAGCCACAGAAAAAGAGCTAAAGGCTAGGATGAATTTATAAGCTACCATTCAACTATGGACCATCTTGTTACACTTAGGATCATTGTGGAGTGTCGAAATAATAAAACCAATCTCCTTTGTTGTTTCATTGACTTTAGAAAAGTGTTTGGCATAGTGCTTGTTGTCCCAAGAGTCGACTCTAGGCTATAATAGAGCCAAGCCTTAGCAAATTTTAAATGAAATAATTATTTGTTGATTGATCCATCATATGAGGCTTCTAGAACTAGGTCCAAAACATGCCTTTCAATCATTTATAAATCAGAAATGAAGATGCAAGACCTCGTTTGCCTAATTTAATTAAAAGAAGGAAGATGGATAGAAGATAGGGAATGAAAGAGACTAAAACAAAGATTTAGGTATCTAATTCTGATAAGTCTAATATTTATTTCAACAGAGGAATGAAAAATAACTTCGAAAGACAAACATGCATATATTTAACTTGTAATCTAGGCAGAAACAGTCAAGCTACAGGTCTTGTTTTGCTCACAGTATAAACAGAGGAAATGTTGAACCTAACAGGCTGCCCAATAAATGACTATAGTGTTGGCAAATGCTTAACAGATAACGTATGCTTGTCATTGATGGCAAGTACAAAAGTGAAGATGGTAGGATCAGAGTGTGCATCGATAGACAAACAGGAACAACGTAGGCTCAGGAGGAATTAGCGCAGAGTCGAAATTCTTCCAAGTAAGAAGGATGTGTAAGCTTGGAGGAGAAGCGTCGTTGACCGTTGGATCCATTCAAAATTCCCGACAGTATGAGGGTCGTCAGATCTAAATAAAGACAAGAAGTGTGCGCACTGAAGAGGAGGATAGATCTCAGGCGTTAGATCTGAGCGCAGGATCCGACCACCATTGGATCGAGGAAAACCTGCACGGTGTTTAAAGAGCAAGGAGAAAAGGGGCTCACAAAATCCCGAAAGCAGGAGGACCATCCATATCAAGGGGTTATGTGGATCATTGATCTGACTCCACTTCAGAGTTTCACAACTCGCGACATGGAAAGGCCAAAAATATAACTATCAAAATCGTGATTTAATCGCAGCCGTCAGATCAAAGTTTTCTTCTGGACCGTTGATCCAGCTTCATCTCGGAATTTTGTGACTCGCGACATGGAGGGGCAAGAAACATAACTATCAAAATCGTGATTTAATCGCAGCCGTCAAATCAAAATTTTGTTCTGGACCGTTGATCCAGCTTCATCTCGGTGTTTCACGACTCGCGACATGGGGAGGCAAGAAACATAACTATCGAACTCACAAGATGAGAAATCGCGATTTAATCGCAACCGTTAGATCAAGGTGTGATCTGAACCGTTGATCCGGCTTCATCTCGGAGCTTCGCCTATCGCGACTTGGAAAGGCAAGAAATATAACCACCAAACTCGCGAGATGCGATATCACAACAAGATCTGGACCGTCGTATCTATGGATATTTCAACCGTCGATCAGACTCAATGAAGTTTGTAAACTTACGAAATATAAAGTGCCTTTTTGGCACAGCCTGTGGTCATGTGGAGGAAGGACCTAGTGCAGATGAGCTCCGCCTCAGAATTTCGGAGCTCGTGACATGGAGAGTCAAGATGTCTCATCATAGAATCTCCAAATTGTGAAAGTGCGAAACGGGTAAATAACGACAATACCCTTCAGAGTTAATCAAACGGTGCAGGTGAATTTGAACAAGATCTGAGGGCTATTGTTGCATGACAAAGTGAAACTGCTAGTAACCATTGATGGTTTCTACCAGAGGATGTGAAGAGACTTCGGTGTGATTTCCAGAGGAGTAGAAGAGTCACATGGAATTTGCCAGTGGAATGAAGATGACTCATGGAGGCGATTGACAGCTGGATGGGATTGAGGCTGTAACTGAAACAGAGAAGGTGAGCTCGACTGTCACAGAGAAGATGAAGAGTCTCAACTGCCAGAGAGGCTGAGGAATCTCAGGATAAGATACAGTGATGTTGGACACACGGGGCGAACCACTAGAGAAGCTGAAGAGTCACGATGATGATCAGACAGAACACTCGAGAGGTGGATGATAACGGCACGGAGTTAGCATGCAGAGGAATTGTGAACATTGCATGCACAAGGTGCACAGAAGCTATAAATACACAGTAAAGAGAAGAGAAGGTTGTTGTTGTGGTTGTTGTGAATGTTGTTGGTGAAGGTGATTCATGTGTGAAGAAGGGGGAGAGTGCAGCAGCTGAAGAGCACAGAAGAGGAACTGTGCAGTGAATGGACATGGCAGACAGAGCATAAAAAGCGGAAGAACAGACAGCGCAAGTGATGTGTGCAGAAAGGCAATGAGGCAGACAGAGCAAAAAAATGCAGTAGAACAGTGATGAGTCTGGTAAGCCATTGTTGAACATCATATCACTGTAATAAGTTTCAGTAGAAAATATTTATATTTCAGGGTGGTTGGGTGGATCATGGGTTTCCTTGGGAAAAATCTGTTTCTGTGTTTCTCATATATGTGAATGATACTGAAAGTGCCATTGTTTATTTCCCTGCATTATTTTGATTATCATTCAGTGTCTCTACAAAGAGTTTAAAATAACCATAATTGTTTAAGCACAGAAACAATTGATTCACCCCCCCCCCCCTTTCTGTTGTCTAACAATTGGTATCAGAGTCGGCCCCTTTTATCTAAGGGTAGATTCTAGAGCTTAAACATGTCAAGCCATGAAGGAAATTCAACCAATAAGGCCCCTCTGTTCAATGGA
>SNQJ01S0013080.1:17486-79515 GCA_010110895.2 Picea sitchensis | reverse complement strand
CCCCCCCCCCCCCCTCATATTACTGAGAAATGATTCGAATTAAAAAATAAATTACTCCAGAAAGGAACAGGTGTCTCAAGATTCGAAACCAGAAATAGCAAAAGTATAACTAAATCCCTAAAATTAGGGTTTAGTGATTGATTTTCAATTATGAGAATTTACAATAAGGAAACAACTAAGACTCCAACGTGTAACATATGAGAAACACCCCAAAAACGAATAAGATTCATGAGAAATGGACTGGCAGTGTTCAACTGAAATCTGGGCGCATTCCTACATTTATGGGCCATGCTTGCACAAAAACGCATCACCATCTTGCAGGGAACTTTTGTATGCCTTCCCGAGCTCCAAATTCATATATGAAGGTACCATTGGAAATATTATGACTTCTACATGTCAATCGACTATTTGAACATGTAAAATGGCCTCTCCATGGCTGAGAAAATTGAGTTTTACCGAGGCAGTTTTTTTTTTTTTACGGAGGGCATTTTCATTTTACAGCTGGAACGTTTAACCCATCGACGTTTTATGCGTAAGGATAAAAACCCGATTTCAGGCCTTTGGGCTTCAGGGGAAAGAGGAGTGTCTTATTAGCATTCTTCCAATGGTCAAAATCCCGAAAAGGAATCGTGGCACTTATGTATGACCCTTCTTGCAATTTTCTTGGCACGTATTGCACTCTTTTTGAGCCTCCTCGTTAGCTCTCCGTCCATGTGGCTTAATGCGTGGAGCTTGAGCGGTTGGTCTCGGCCGACTGGTGTCATACTGCAGGTGTTTGGCCCTAGTTAAGTTTAGAAATTTTCAATATTGTTCCAACATAGGCTCCATCTAGGGATGGTGCTTTCCTGTAAAGCGCCTAGAATAGTAGACCCCGTGCCTTTATCCATTGGGTGACCTGAAATCATCCTTATCAAACTATGAACCCTATCACTTTACTTGCGCCTTTCCGAAATAAAAAACCACTTATGCATTCACTGGGCTATGGAGTCATAATACTTAAAGACAAAACCATATTGGATTCCAAACTGAACTGGAAACATACTGAAAACCATCGTTGTACCCTAATGCTCAAAATCAAGCTTATTTATATACATCACCTACTCTAACTGATATCACTTCTTTTTTCAAGTATAGGATAATTTCCAAATCAACCAAGCGAGTATTCGACTAACAAACTTAATTATGATTCCATCTTTGAGTGTAAAAATGACGGGGGAAATTGAAAATTTCAAAACATGCTCTGCGAATAGGTACTTACAGTTTTGAAATTCAGACTTCAAGAAGTTGGAAATAAAAAATTCAGTCCCCGATTTTGACTCCATATAAAATGCTACTGGATCGTCGAAAGGAAGAGATATACCACTTTCACAATTAATCCATACTTCCTCCTGTTGGGAAAGTTGTCTGAAATGATTTTGTACACTTTGTCCACTGCTGTTTTTTTCTTCCACTGGTGCAAAAAGGTTGCATTGAGACTTACTGGTCTGTTGCTCAATATTTGCTAAACAGGGAGGAAAGATCAATTGTTTCAGTCACCCCTGCTTATTTCCTTCATCTTTTGTCCAAATATATTCTTGATAGTTGTCATACATAGGCTGATATCTTTCATGATGTTGTTAATTTCTTTCCAATTGAACCAAAGTTTCTTGTAGCTCATCATCTTCAGAAACACTTTCATCATATTCATCAAACAAAGGAGGACTGCCATACATTTTTGTGTGCTATGAAAAAGAAATAAGCTCTTATTGATCTTCTGGATATTCATCATAAACAAGTTTCTCATAGAACATTCTGGAACATTGACTTTCAGAAACTACTGTTTTGTGAGGATCTAGCAAATATGGTTGAATATCCACAGACTGATTTTCATGGGGATTTACAACAATGATCATACCTGAAATCTCCATTACATTTGGACGATTACAATCCTCCTTAAACTCTTCATGAAATGGATTTTTAGTGACATACAATTCATCATATTTCAGGGCCTTTACTTGATCATGAAAAGAGGAGTGGCTTATTAGCATTCTTCCAATGGTCAAAATCCTGAAAAGGAATCGTGGCGCTTATGTATGACCCTTCTTTCGATTTTCTTGGCACGTATTGCAATCTTTTCGAGCCTCCTCGTTATATATTCCTCCATGTGGCTTAATGTGTGGTGCTTGAGTGCTTGGTCTCGGCCGACTGGTGTCATACTGTGGGTGTTTGGCCCTGGTTAAGTTTAGAAATTTTCAATATTGTTCCAACAGTGCCCAAGACTAACCTTTGGAATAGGTTAGAAGAGCTAAAAGTTCCTTTTAGTTGAGATTTGTTGCGGTAAGGTTGTATGAGAATGTTATTGACAATTTTAGGAACACTAACATCTAGTCAAAAGAAATTAACTATAATATAGGATTCAAGCAAGGTTGTCCCCTGTCCCCTACCCTTTTTGGCATAAACATTGACAAGTTAGAAGATTGTTTCAAAGAAGAAAGTTTTGTCAGCCTAACTCTCATCGGTATATTCATCATCCTTATACTTTACGCTGATGATATTGTTCTTATGGAAAAGAGTTCCTATGATCTCGGTAAGATACTAAGAATACTCAAGGTTTTTTTCTCTAGTATGGGTATAATTGTGAACTCTAACAAAATGAATATTATGATAATTAAATCCAAAAAGATCATCTTCGATACTTTCATTTAAGACAATGTATCTTGGAGGAAGTGCCTTCATACAAATATCTTGGAATCAATATCCATCACAAAGTCAATTGGAACTATAACATTAAGGAAAGGGTAAATAGAGGGTGGAAATCTTATTATGGGCTTGAAAACTATTGTAAATTATTGGACCTTTTCTTGTGGGATAAAAAATGATCATATTTTGAATTCACATCACTCTTGTTATATTATATGGATATGAAGTTTGGGGATACAGTATCTCTAGAGAACCCTAGAGAAAGATAGAACAAAGAGAAAATAATTTTATAACTTATAACATCAAAACTAAAATCAATACACCCTATCTTATCCTTCTCATAGAATCAATCATTTCCCCCATTAAGAGAACAACTATAATTAGGTACCCAATGTACAAGAACAAGATATACAACATGGAAGAAAAGAGGCTTCCAAAAATTGCTTCAAAATCCAACCAAAACCACATGCAGCTCAAGAAGGAATGGAATAAAGATGTCAAGTCTTGGATAAATTAGTAGGGAATAAAGGAAAAAGTCATTATCCAAAATAACAATAATATTTAAAATATTATTACATTTAAATTTAAGGAGAATTTGTGGTGTGATAAATGTTGGAGTTACTTCACACACACCCGAGATTTCTTTTTCCTAAGGTTTTTCCTTGTTTATTAGTCATAATTAGTCATTATCTAGTCTCCTATATTTTAGGGGAAAATATTCCACCTGGAGAATATTCTCTTTCAGTTGACACTTTAGTTTGACTAGTTGAGTTGAGTTTAGATGTTGCATTGGTTTTGTCACCATGCAACATTGGGATAATCACCATGCTAATTTGAATTTTCCTTGGTATCTTCACCATACTGGCACATTATCCCTGATTCCCTGAGTTAACTCCTCACTAGTCTCTGTTCAGTCAGTTAATTGAAGACTAGTTGACTAGTTAACTCAACTAGGTGGCAGTTCACTCTCGTAACTGCCTGAGAGACTAGACTAGGTGGCATTTCACTACCATAACTACTGGTGTGTGTCTATATCACTCTATACCACCACTATGGCACATTGGTTCTCCTCCAATGCGCACTCATTGACCTATACAGAGTATATCATGTGTAAATTACTCATTATTCACAATGGTTAATGAGAATTCTTTCATTCTTTCTCTCCTTCTTCTTCTTTCTCCAATTCTCTCTACAAATGTGTGTATTATTGTTTAGCTAGATCTATTATGTGAATTTTCAACACATTTACATGGTATCAGATCTAAAAGACTGCTAAGAAAAAGCTACACCAATTTTTTTTGCAGGTACAAAAGATTGAAGACAACGGAAAGATGGATTTCCAAAAAGAATTCATTCTTACACCTTACAACTATTTTGCATGGAAGGAGAAAATAGCTATACATCTCCAAACTAGAGGGTTGTACAAGTTAACTTTGAATATAGATACAGAACCGTCATCATCCATAGAAAAATCCAAGTACTTAAATGGCAAGGATGAGGCACTCAGAACAATTTGCAGTCTTATTTATCCCGATCTCCTTTTTCACATGTCTTCCTATAAGAATCCCAAAGAAGCCTGGAAAAAATTGGAAGGGATCTTTGGAAAACAGGATGAGATGAGGGGACACACGTTGGAGGTGGATCTTCTCACATTGGATCTAAAAATCTTCGACAATATCCAATATTTCTTTAAAAAATTCAAGTATTTACTATCGCAACTCAAAGCCTGCGAGCTTGATAAATCATCAGAGGAGAAACAAATGGTTCTCACCATTCTCTCCAAGCTTGGTCTTGAATTCTCTGTATTCGTATCCACAATCCATATTGTCATATTTTCCTCCGGAGCCACCTGGAAGATGTCTTCTCTTGAGGACTTTATCGAATCCTTGACACAAGAGCAAACCAAGTTCATCAACATGGGCACAATCAAAGGCTCAAGGGAACATGCACTCATTGTGCATGATGGTAGGCACAAATATCAGAAATCTAAAGATAAAGATAAATGAAAATCTCATGCACATCCAAAGAAGGAAGGGTACAAAAAACCCTTCACCGATGCCTCCGGATCCAAAGGATAAAAGGGAAGAAAATGAGAGAAATGCACGTACTGTCACAAACAATTCCATTCGGAATCTGCATGCATGCAAAAAAAAATAGATCTGATGTCTCAAATACTTCAAAAAAACAACCTTGGAGATCGCATCCCCGAGGATGCAAAGAAGAAGAAGATAGAAGATCTGAATTCCAAGAAATGCAATCCTAGCCATGCCTTGATTACAATCAACTCCTCTCCTGATGCTTGGATCTTAGATTCAGGAGAATCAAATCATATGGCTGCCTCAGAAGCATTCTATTATTCATTGGATGCATGCAAGGGTCCTCCTATTTGGATGGGGGACAACTCTTCTGTCGAAGTCACCGGCAAAGAAAGGATTGAACTCACCAATGGAAGCTTCGAGAATGTGTTGCAAGTTCCCAAACTTTCTGTCAACCTTCTTTCCATGTATTAGATGACAAATTTCGGCACTGGAAAGAAAGTCATCTTTAAACCAAATTCTGTGGACATCTAGGACATGCAAACCAACTCCAGGTTGCAACCACTGAGGTAAATCATCAGTCTAGATTGTATACATTTTTTCAATTCATTGAACCTGATTCTGCTTTACTTCTTACTCATGTTGATGAAAGTAGTAGGATATGGCACGAAAGGTTTGGAAATTTGAATTTCAGATACATGCAACAACTTAGCAAGAATAGATTAGTCAATGGTATACCAGACATCCATTTCTGCAAGGGAGTATGTGAAGGATGTTTTCTCGGAAAACACACTCAAGATAAATTTGACAAAGGAAAGTCTCAGCGAGCTTCTGCACCTTTAGATCTGATCCACAGTGACCTTACGAGTCCTTTTTTGCATCCATCCATCAGAAAATAGAGGTTTGTTCTCATTTTTGTTGATGATTTCTCACGTTTTACTTGGATCTACTTTCGTAGGCAAAAATCTAAGGCCTTTCAACACCTCAAAGATTTCAAAGCCTTGGTTGAGACACAGTCCAGAAAGAAGATCAAATTCCTCCGAAATGATAACGGGGGAGAGTATGTAAATCATGAGATCCATAATATTTTCCATGAGGCAGGGATCTAGTTGTAGCACACAGTTCCCTATAGTCTTCAGCAAAATGGAGTTGTTGAGAAAAAAAATAGATCTCTAAAGGAGATGGCATCTTGCATGTTGCATGCAAAGTCACTAACATAGAGACTATGGGCCGAAGCACTTAATTGTGAAACAAACATCCAAAACAGATCTCCTCATAGATCTGTCAAGGATAAGACCCCCTATGATTCTTGGAGTAGCCTCAAACTGAAAGTGACCCACTTTCGCATTTTTGGTTCACGTGCATGGGCCTGGATTCCCTTTGAAAAGAGGAAGGAACTTGATCCACAGAGAACTGAGTGCATTTTTGTTGGATACCCTGACGGTGTGAATGGATATCATCTTATTGATCTTTTCTCAGACTGGCTCGTCATTGAGCATAGTGTCCAATTAAAGGAAAGTGTCTCGCATGTACCTCAGTAGCAACATGCAGACACCTTCACTCTTCCACCTATCCGACATGATGAGCATGCACATGCTGACTCTTCTTAAGACTAGATTTTTGATTCAGAGGACTCACATGATTCAAATTCAGAGTCAGTATAGTCAGATACAGAGTCATAGCATCCAGACGTAGTTGCAAAGCCAGAGCAGAGGCCCAAGTTGGCACATACTACTCTTCAGGCTGTAGGGGATCTCATTGGTGATCCAACCGATACTAGGAGGAATCGATCTGATTTCAAGGAGCCTCCTATTGCACTCACTTCCACTGAACCATTTCCCTCCAGGCATCTTTTCTTTGTTCAGTCTTCAGATCCACAGTCTTATGGCGAGGCTATTGGAAATCCCTTTTAGGAATCCACCATGCAGGAAGAGTACAACTCCCTCCTCGAGAACCAGACTTGGGATCTAGTTCCCCTTCCTTCTGGGAGGAAACTTGTCATATGCAGATGGGTCTACAAGACCAAGAGCACAGTACATGGACAGATCAACAGATACAAATCTAGGCTTGTCACCAAAGGCTTTCAACAAGTTCATGGTATTGACGATGATGAGACCTTCGATCCAGTAGCGAAGATGGATTCCATACGATTGGCACTTTTCATTGTGTCAACCAAGGGATTGGAAGTCCATCAGATGGACATGAAGAATGAATTTCTTCACGGTGATCTCTCTGAGGAGATCTACATGGAACAACCCCAGGGATTTATGCAGGACTCATCTTTGGTCTTTCGACTGAAGAAGTCACTTTATGGCCTCAATCAGGCTCCAAGGGAATGGTATGCCAAGATGGATTCCTACCTGTTGTCACAGAAATTTGTACATTGTAAATCATATCTGAATGTCTACATGCTCAGGATGGTTGATTCACTTCTACTTTTAGTTATGTATGTTGATGATTTTTTGATCACCGGTTGCTTGACTTCAAAGATTGTTGCAGTCAAGAGGATTCTCCATGACAGGTTTTTGATGACGGACATGGGTCCTCTACACTTGTTCCTTGGACTTGAGATCAGTCAGGATGCATCAGGCATCAAACTGTCTCAAGCCAAGTATGCACGAGATCTCCTTGAGAGATTTCACATGACAGACTACAAGTCTCCTCCAACTCCTTTCCTATCAGGAGTCAAACTTGAGGATGGCGGGGAGACTCCATTGGTTGACAACACACTATACAGACAACTAGTGGGGATCTTGTTGTAACTCACACACTCCAGACCAGACCTATCATATGCAGTTGGCGTAGTTTCCAGGTTCATGCAGGAGCCACATGCGCTACATTGGAAGGTTGCAAAGTGTATCCTTCGATACGTACAGGGCACCATCACCTTTGGGATTCATTATGCAAAAGACTCTACATTAGATCTCATCGGGTTTATTGATTCCAACTGGGCTGGTGATACCATTGATCGCAAGTCCACATCTGGTTACTCGCTTAGTCTTGGTTCCGGGCCTATCTGTTGGTCGAGCAAGAAGTAAGTTTCCCTTGCTCTATCTTCAGTCGAGGCAGAGTACAGAGGGGTAGCTAACATAACCATTTAGGCTATGTGGCTACAACATTTTCTCACTGAGTTGGGAATTCAGTTTCATTGGTTGATCGTCATCTGGTGTGACAACCAAAAAACTCTGAAGTTCTGCAGAGATCCATTTTAGAGGCAGTCGATGAAGGACATCAAGATCCACATGTACTACATCTGGGACTTAGTACATAAGGGGATCATTGACTTATATTGTTTTCCTTCAGCAGAACAGACAAAAGACATATTCACCAAGACCTTCACTGAGCATAAGTTCCATTCTCTGCGAAGTTGTCTTGGAGTGAAGGACACAGTTGCCTAGCAACTGTAATTCTTAATTTTGCATACATTGTACCTTGAGTTGGGGGGTTTCCCATGAGTTTTTCCCTCTTTCCTCACTTTATGTTCAGTGTATCTTTTGTACTTGGGTACCTAACATGACCTCGTTGTCGGGACCCAATATTTATTTTCACCATAGTGATGTTCAGGGGGGGTGTTGGAGTTACTTCACACACACCTAGGATTTATTTTTCCTAAGTTTTTTCCTTATTTATTAGTCATAATTAGTCATTATCCATTCTCCTATAATTTAGGGGAGAATATTCCACCTGGAGAATATTCTCTTTCAGTTCACACTTTAGTTTGACTAGTTGAGTTGAGTTTAGATGGTGCATTGGTTTTGTCACCATGCAAAATTGGGATCATCACCATGATAATTAGACCTTGCCTTGGTATCATCACCAGAGTGGCGCATTAGCCTTGATTCCCTGAGTTAACTCCTCACTACTCTCTATTCAGTCAGTTAACTGAAGACTAGTTAACTAGTTAACTCAACTAGGTGGCAGCTCACTCTCGTAACTACCTGAGAAACTAGACTAGGTTGCAGTTCACTTCCGTAACTATTGGTGTGTGTCCATATCATTCTATACCACCACTATGGGGCATTGGTTCACCTCCCGTGCACACTTGTTGAGCTATACATAGTATATCATGTGTAAACTATTCATTTTTCACAACGATTAATGAGAATTCTTTCATTTTTTCTCTCCTTCTTCTTTCTCCGATTCTCTCTGTAAATGTGTGTATTATTTTTTAGCTAGATCTATTTTGTGCAGGTTCAACACATTTACATTCTTATCTTCATTTGTCTTAGAACTAGATCCAATTTCCATAACTATTTCATCCTTACTTTATTTCATATGTACATGTTCTGGATATAAATTCCCTGTTCATCAAACACAACATCTATGCTTATTATAATGTTAGTTTCTTGAGGATCAAACAACCTATAACTTCTCATTTCAATGCTATATCCAATAAAAATTCACTTCATACTTTTATCATCCAATTTTCTTCTCATTTCCTTAGGAACATGTGTATATGCAATGCAACCAAAAACATTCATATGTGAAACACTTGGTTTGTATCTTGACCATGCTTCTTTAGAAGTTAAATTCATATTTCTCTTGTAGGACATCTGTTGACAGTGTAAACTAGTTTGTGCATTGCTTCAACCCAAAATTCATTTACAAGAGACTTAGTTTTCATCATGCTCTAAGCCATTTCAACTACGGTCCCATTTTTCCTTTCCACATCTCCAATTTTTCGAGGAGAGTAGGTATTGGTAAACTCTCACTTTATCCCATTCTTCCTGCAATAATTCAAAATTTCATTTTACTTGTATTCCCCCCCATTATCTATTCTTAGGGTGAGAATTTTCAAACCACTTTTCTTTTCAACCAATTCCTTCAACTCAATAAAATGAGTAAACACTTCAGACTTCTCCTGCAAAAAATACACCCAATTTTTCTTGGAATAATCATCAGTGAAAGTGAGAAAATAACATGTCTTTCCAAAAGACACAGTCTCCATTGGACAACACAAATATGAATTTACTAGTGCTAGACGTTCTCTATCTGTCCATGTTCTATTTGAGAAACATTCCCTCTATTGTTTCCCAAAAATGCACCCTTCACATACTTCATCATCCATCTTGATTTAAGGAAGACCATTCACCATGTTATGCTTCCTTAACATCACCAAACTATGAAAATTCATATGCCCCATCCTTAAATTCCAAAGACTGCTATTTATTTCTTCTGTAACATTCAAATTGTGTGAGTTACTTGAATCAAAAGAAAGCTTAAAAATTATGTCTTTAGACATTTCTCCTCTTGTTACTACTATTTTATTTAAATTATCCAAGATTAAGAATTGTATATTATCAAACACTAACTTGTAGTTTTGATCCATCATTTGTCCCACATAAAGTAGGTTTTTCTTCAACGTTGGTGTCAACAATGTTTCCTCAATAAAATTCTTCTTTCCATGCAATGTTGGAATTGCAACTGTTTCTTTCCCTTTAACTTCAGAAACTCTATCATCACCAAATATAACTTTATCATAATGATTGTCATTTATTCTAGTAAAAAACTCCTCTTGAGATATCATATGAGTTGAACATCCTGAATCAATATACCAAGCTTCACTTTCTTCATTATGTGCCATAACACTTGATATGAATAACTTTGTATTCCTAGTTTCTTCAACAACTGTATTGGAACCTTTATGTTCCATATCTCGCAATTTTGCATAACAATCTTTTTCAAGATGACCAAATTGATGACAATAATAAAACTGTGATCCTTGTCTTTCTCTAGATCCATCTCTTCCTCTTCCTCTTCCACGAGATCCTTCTCTATTGAATCTTCCTCTAAACTGACTTGGACTTCTTCCTCTACCTCTTGAGGTGGATGCATTTTCTTGATAATCCTATGACTGTTGGGATTTCTATTCCGATTCTGATTCTTATATTGACCAATCCTTCTTCCTCTTCCTCTATGCCTTTTGGGAAAAGCATGTTCCATTTCCTCACTTTCTTCAATAGTTAGCAAATATCCATGCAATTCATCAATTTTCATTGTGTTTAAATATTTGGAGACTATAATGTTGGTGGTGACCATCTGAAATTTGGGTAAAAAACTTCTTAGAATTTTCTCAAGTAGTCTTCTTTCTATAATATATTCACCTAATGACCTCATCTGACTAACAATATCTTGCATTTTTGTGATGTAATCATGAATGGAATCATTACTATGCATATTTTCATTTTCAAAAATTTTCCTTAATGTTTGCAATTTAGCTACAACCACACCTTCATATGTGTTCTTTTAAGATACCTCATGCTTGCTTGGATGATTCTACAACACTGATTCTTGGAAATATAGATTCTTCAACTGTGCTCCCTATAAGAGAAAATGATTCATTATTCTTCTTTATAAGTTCCTTTAGAGATCACTTTTCATCAGCATTCAATGCTTTAAATTTTTCATCGGAATGAATAACATATCCATCAATTACAAGTTCCCATAAATCTTTAGTGATAAATGTGGGTTGCATATGTTTTTTCCAATTAAAATAATTTGTTCTAAGAAGCTGAGGTAACATTATATTGCTAGTTTCCACAGAGAATAAATAAAAGAAATAGAAAGAATATGAAAAAAATGATCACAATGTATTCCACTTCACCCAGAAATGAAAACAACGATCCCAAAAAATTGGGACTCAACCACCACCAAAAATTATATTTTTATTAATTTTTAGAATACAAAAGAGAGCTGATCGATACTCACCAAAATTACAAGCAAATCGTTTAATACAAAATCTCTCTCAACACTCTCTCTCTCAATGAGAATGAAAAAAGGTGATATAAATAAATTCTATGCAAATTTTGTGATAGTTAAAAAGTTTTCGTAGTGATGGAGTGAGAAAACTTTACAATAAAATATACCAATAACGTTTTTTAAAAACTACACTTCTCATATTAAATACCAATTAAAAACAATCTTCATTATTTTCCACAAATTTTTTTGTTGGCTTCCTCTAAACGAATAAAAAACCATAAAACTTATTCCACATAACTCATTTCACAATATTTTGAAGCTTGCATACCATTCCATGCATAGTCTTCTGTCGTCGCACACATTAGTATTTTTCTCTTTGAAATGGTCGTATGTCGTACGCACCAGTCTTCTTTCTTCTTGGAAACAATGGTCCACACCTCTTGCTTGGTATTTACTAGCAACAAATTCCCTTCTTTGCCATCCAAACGCACCAGTCCTTGCATATTTGTCATACCAAATGATCCTCTTCCCGCACAGGTTCAATCCATCCATGCCTCTTGCTCCTCTCTTCTCCATGCCAGACACTCCTCTCTTGCAAACTCTATCATGTTGTCCATGCTCACACAGGTCTATGCTCAATGCCAAATGCACCAGTTTGAACCCTGTTGTCTATGCTCCATCCGGGTATGCACATGCCTGCATGGTCCTTGTCTCAAAATCCATGCTTCTTGTTAGTTTCCTCCTCCAAGTGAAGAGTGGATTGCTCATTTAATGAATGTATCTGTTGAACAGAGACCTCCAAGTGATTATCATGAGTTTTCTCACACATGCACGATCAGACAAATCTCACAACTTCAAATATGGACAATCAAGCTTCACCTAGTCAAAACTCTCTGATACCGAATGAAAATTTACACCAATAATAATGGAGCAAGTATATATTTAACAATAATGCACACCTAACTTAAACTTTATCATTACCAAATCATATATTTATATATGAGAAGAGATGTCTCTGGAAGCTATCATCTCTTATAATCTCTCAACAATTACTCCTTAATTGACTCAACAAATATGATCTCAATCTCAATAATATCTCATCTCAATATCACAAATATCTCTATGAGATATGATTACATAATCAACACCAACAATAATTAAATCTAGAACATTAGAATTGAATCATTATTCCAAGTAATATTGTAATATATTTAATATATTTTGAAATAAATATATGGTTAAATTTTTAAAAATATTTTGATTTATATGGTATATATTTTAAAATATACTATAATATAATTTAAAAAAATAACATTATATTCATTTAATGATAATCTTAAAAAAAAAATTATAATTTTTTTTATTTATAAAGAAAAATAGAAGTTATATTATGATGATGATGATGGTGGCATTGGTTAAAGTTGGACTACATTTGGTTTATCTAACTTTGAAAAAGATAAGATATTACTTGTATTTCTTAAAAAAAAAAATCTATGCTCTAAAAGTAGTAAGAGAAGACTTACAAGAGCACCATAGTTTTGATGAGTTAGAAGGTTACAAAGGTTCGTAATGTGACAAATATTTTGAAATTGTGATCTAATTGGGGCATACTAAGAACATAAAATGTTTTTTAGCTTCAACCCTCTTACTGTCGCAAAGATGTCATATTATTTTGACCCATGACATTTTGAGAACTGTCCCACACCCAATTTCATTATGTATCTTGTGAGACTTTGTTCTTATTTTAGCCAAGTCCATTTTTTTTCTTTATTCTAGTCAAAACAAAGAGATACTTTTGGTATTTTATATTATGGTTGATCACCTCCTTATAGTATCTTAATTTATTTTATCCTCTAACTCTCTATTGTAAATGTGTTGAACCTGCACAGAATAGATCTAGCTTAACAATAATACACACATTTGCAGAGAGAATTGGAGAAAGAAGATGAAGGAGAGAAAGAATGAAAGAATTATCATTAACCATTGTGAATAATGAATAATTTACACATTCTATACTCTGTATATCTCAATGAGTGCACACTGGAGGAGAACCAATGCGTCATAGTGGTGGTCTAGAGTGATCTGGACACACATCAATGATTACGGGAGTGAACTTCCACCTAGTCTAGTCTCTCAAGCAGTTACGGGAGTGAACTGTCACCTAGTTCAGTTAACTAGTCAACTAGTCTTTAGTTAACTGACTGAACATAGAGTAGTGAGGAGTTAACTCAAGGAATCAAGGCTAATGCATCAATCTAGTGATGATACCAAGTCAAGGTTGAATTAGCATGGTGATGATCCCAATGTTGCATGGTGACAAAACCAATGTAGCATCTAAACTCAACTCAACTAGTCAAACTGAAGTGTCAACTGAAAGAGAATATTCTCCAGGTGGAATATTCTCCCTTAAAATATAGGAGACTGGATAATGACTAATTATGACTAATAAATGAGGAAAAAATTTAGAAAAAAGAAATCCTACATGTGTGTGAAGTAACTCCAACACCCCCTAAACATCACTATGGTGAAAATAAAGAATGGGTCCTGACAATGAGGCCATGTTAGGTACTCAAATACAAAAGATACACTAAAAATAAAGTGAGGAAAGAGGGAAAACCTCATGGGAAAAACCCCCCCTCAAGGTACAATGTGTGTAAAAAAAAGAACTACAGTTTCTAGGCAACTGTGTCCTTCACTCCAAGACGACCTCGTAGATAATGAAACTTCTACTCAGGGAAGGTCTTGGTGAAGATGTCTGTCGTCTGTTTTGTTGAAGGAAATAACTATAAGTCGATGATACCCTTGTGTAGTCAGTGAGAAAATTTTGTAGCCACATAGGTTGAATGGTTATGTTAACTACCCCTCTGTACTCTGCCTCAACTGAATATAGAGCAATGGCAGCTTGCCTCTTGCTCGAGCAATAGATAGGACCGAAACCAAGACTGAGTGAGTAACCAGATGTGGAATTGCAATTAGTGTTATTGCCAGCCCAGTCAGAATCAGTAAACGCAATGAGATCTAATGTAGAGTCTACTGCATAATGAATCTCAAAGGTGATGGTGCCATGTACGTATCGAATGATACGCTTTGCAACTTTTCGATGTAGCTCATGCGGCTCTTGCATGAACTTGGAAACTGCACCAACTGCATATGAGAGGTCTAGTATGGAGTGTGTGAGATACAATAAGCTCCCCACTAATTTTCTGTACAGTGTGTTGTCAATCAGTGGAATCTCCCCGCCATCCTCAAGTTTGACTCTTGATAGGAAAGGAGTTGGAGTAGACTTGCAATCTGTCATGTGAAATCTCTCAAGGAGATCTCGTGCATACTTGGCCTGAGACAGTTTGATGCCTAATGCATCCTAACTAATATCAAGTCCAAGGAAGAAGTATAGAGGACCCATGTCCGTCATCAAAAACCTGTCATGGAGAATCCTCTTGACTGCAACAATTGTTGAAGTCGAGCAACCGGTGATCAACAAATCATCAACATACAGAACTAAAAGTAGAAGTAAATCAGCCATCCTGAGCATGTAGACATTCATTTCTGATTTACAACGTACAAAGTTTTGTGACAACAGTTAGGAACCCATATTGGCATACCATGCCCTCGGAGCCTGCTTGAGGCCATAAAGTGACTTCTTCAGTCGACAGACCAAAGATGAGTCCTGCATAAATCCCTGGGGTTGCTTCATGTAGATCTCCTCAAAGAGATCACCGTAAAGAAATGCATTCTTCACGTCCATCTGATGGACTTCCCATCCCTTGGTTTACGCAATGGAAATTTCCAATCGTATGGAATCCATCTTCGCTACTAGAGTGAAGGTCTCATCATAGTCAATACCATGAACCTACTGAAATCCTTTGGAAACAAGCCTGGCTTTGTATCTGTTGATATGTCCGTCCATTGTGCTCTTGGTCCTGTAGACCCATTTTCATCTGACAAGTTTCCTCCCAGAAGGAAGGGGAACCAGATCCCAAGTCTGGTTCTCGAGGAGGGATTTGTACTCTTCTTGCATGGTGGATTCCCAAAATGTATTTCCAGCAACCACGCCATAAGACAGTGGATCTGAAGACTGAACCAGGAAAATATGCCTGAAGGGCAATGTTTTAGTGGAAGTGAGTGAAACATAAGGCTCCTTAAAATCAGATCGAGTCCTCCTAGTATCAGTTGGATCACCAACGAGATCCCCTGCAGACTGAAGAGTAGTCTATGCCCACTTGGGCCTCTGCTCTAGCTCTGCAACTACATCTGGATGCTATGACTCTGCATCTGACTGTACTAACTTTGAATCTAAATCATCTAAGTCCTCTGAATCATAACTCTTGTCTGAAGAAGATTCATCATGTGCATGTTCATCATCTCAGACAGGTGGAAGAGTGAAGGTGTCTGCATGCAGCTACTGAGGTACATGGGAGACACTTTCCTTGAATTGGACACTACGCTAAATGATGAGTCGGTCTAAGGAAAGATCAATAAGATGATTTCCCTTCACACCATCAGGGTATCCAACAAAAATGTACACAGTTCTCTGTGGATCAAGTGCCTTCTCTTTTCATAGGGAATCTGAGCCCATGCACGTGAACCAAAAAAGAGAAAGTGGGTCACTTCCGGTTTGAGGCCGCTCCAAGTCTCATGGGGAGTCTTATCCTTGACAGATCTATGAGGAGATATGTTTTGGATGTATGTTGCACAATTAAGTGCTTCAGCCCATAGTCTCTGTGGTAGTGACTTTGCATGCAACATGCAAGATGCCATCTCCTTCAGAGATCTGTTTTTCCGCTCAGCAACTTTGTTTTGCTACAGAGTATAGGGAACTGTTTGTTGCAACTGGATCCCTGCCTCATGGAAAATATTATGGATCTCATGATTTACATACTCTCCCCCATTATCATTTTGGAGGACTTTGATCTTCTTTCCAGACTGTGTCTCAACCAAGGCTTTGAAATCTTTGAGGTGTTGAAAGACCTAAGATTTTTGCCTGAGAAAGTAGATCCAAGTAAACCGTGAGAAATCATCAACAAAAATGAGAAAAAACCTCACTCTGCTAATGGATGGATGTGGAAAAGGACCCAAAAGGTCACTGTGGATCAAATCTAAAGATGCGGAAGCTCGCTGAGACTTTCCTTTGTCGAATTTCTCTTAAGGGTGTTTTCCGAGAACACATCCCTCACATACTCCCTTGGAGAAATGGATGTCTGGTAGACCATCAACTAATTTGGGCTTACTAAATTGTTTCATGTGTTTGAAATTCAAATGTCCAAACCTTTCATCCCATATCCTACTACTTTCATCAGCATGAGTAAGCAGTAAAGCAGAATTAGGTTCAATGAATTCAGAAAATGTATACAATCTAGACTGATGATTTACCTCACCGGTTGCAACACTGGAGTTGGTTTTCATGTCGTAGATGTCCACGAAATTTGGTGTGAAGATGAATTTATTTCTGGTGCCGTAATTAGTCATTTGATACACGGAGAGAAGGTTGACAGAAAGTTTCTGAACGTGCATCACATTCTCGAAGCTTCCATTGGTGAGTTCAATCCTTCCTTTGCCGATGAATTCGACAGATGATTTTTCCCCCATCAGAATAGGAGGACCTTTGCATGCATCCAATGAAGAATAGACTACTTCTGAGGCATCCATGTGATGTGATGCTCCTGAATATGCGATCCAAGCATCGTGAGAGGAGTTGATTGCAATCAAGGAATGGATAGGATTGTCTTTCTTAGAATTCATATCTTCTGCCTTCTTCTTCTTTGTACCCTCAGGGATGCGATCCGCAAGGTTGTTTTGATGAATTATTTGAGACATCGGATCTATTTGTTTTTTCATGCATGCAGATTTCGAATGGAATCTTTTGTGACAGTATGTGCATTTCTCTCCTTTTCTTCCCTTTTCTCCTTTGGATTCGGAGGCATCGATGAAGGGTTTTATGTACCCCTCCTTCTTTGTATGTGCATGAGATTTATGTTTATTGTTATCTTTAGATTTCTGATATTTTTAGTTTCCATCATGCACAATGAGTGCATGTTCCCTTGAGCCTTTGATTGTGCCCATGTTGATGAGCTTGGTTTTCTCTTGTGTCAAAGATTCGATAAAGTCCTCAAGAGAAGGAATCTTCCAGGTGGCTCCGGAGTCAAATATTATAGTATGGAATGTGGATACAAATACAGAGAATTTAAGACCAAGCTTGGAGAGAATGGTGATAACCATTTGTTTCTCCTCCGTCAATTTATCAACCTCGCAAGCTTTGAGTTGCGACAATAAATCCTTGAATTTTGTAAAGAAATATTGGATATTGTCAAATATTTTGGGATCCAATTTGAGCAGCTCCACCTCCAGCATGTGTCCCCTCATCTCATCCTATTTTCCAAAGAGCCCTTCCAATGTTTTCTAGGCTTCATTGGGAGTCTTACAGGAAGATACGTGAAAAAGGAGATCGGGAGAAATAAGACTACAAATTGTTTTGAGTGCCTCATCCATGCGATTAAGTAATTGGATTTTTCTATGGATTATGTCGGTTCTATATCTATATTAAAGTTTAACCTGTACAACCCTCTGGTACGGAGATGTATGGATATTTTCTCCTTCCATGCAAAATAGTTGTAAGGTGTAAGAATGAATTCTCTTTGGAATTCCATCTTTCCGCTGTCTTCAATCTTTTGTTCCTACAAAAAAAATTGGTGTATATTTTGCTTAGCAATCCGTCAGATCTGATACCATGTAAATGTTTTGAACCTGCAAAAAATAGATATAGCTAAACAATAATACACACATTTGTAGAGAGAATTGGAGAACGAAGAAGAATGAGAGAAAGAATGAAATAATTCTCATTAACCGTTGTGAAAAATGAATAGTTTACACATGATATACCATGTATAGCTCAATGAGTGCACAATGGAGGTGAACCAATGTGCCATAGTGGTGGTATAGAGTGATCTGTACACACGCCAGTAGTTACGAGAGTGAACTTCCACCTAGTATAGTCTATCAGGCAGTTACGAGAGTGAACTACCATCTAGTTGAGTTAACTAATCAACTAGTCTTCAGTTAACTGACTGAACAAATAGTAGTGAGGATTTAACTCACGTAATTAAGGCTAATACGCCACTCTGGTGATGATACCAAGGCAAGGTCGAATTAGCATGGTGATGATCCCAATGTTGCATGGTGACAAAACCAATGCAGCATCTAAACTCAACTCAACTAGTCAAACTGAAGTGTGAACTGAAAGAGAATATTCTTCAGGTGGAATATTCTCCCCTAAATTATAGGAGACTAGATAATGACTAATTATGACTAAAAAACAAGGAAAAAACTTAGTAAAAATAAATCCTAGGTGTGCGTGAAGTAACTCCAACAAAGAAAAATCCCAAGTGGTTAATCAATGGTTATTCTAAAAGTGATATGATGGATAGAAATTTTTAGAAAATAATTACTAGATTACAAAGTTCCATTTTTTATTTTTCACTTATGACACAAGTAATGAAGATTGATGAACCAAAAAAATATGCAGAAGCATAAAAAAAGAAAGAATGGAATGAATCTATGGAAGAAGACTTGAATGCCTTGGTGATAAATGATATGTGGTACTTGGTCAATTTACCAAAAGGAAAAGATGTAATTGGTACTAAATGGGTTTATAAAACCAAGTATAAATCAGATGGCACAATTGATACATATATATCCCATTTAGTTGCAGAATTTTATGCACAAAAGGAAGGAATTGATTATATAGAGACATTTTCTACAATGGAAAAGTTGGACACAATCAGGATGGCACTTGCATTGGTTGCACAGTATAAATGGACAATTTTTCAAATGGATGGTAAATCATGTTTCTCGAATGGTTATGTGGATGAAGTAATTTATGTAGAAAAACCAGAAGGTTTTGAAGTTCTAGGAAAATAATATTGTGTTTACAAGTTGAAGAAGGCCTTGTATGGTCTCAAACAAGTGCCAAGAGCATGGTATTCCAAAATTGATAAATATTTTTAGGATCATGACTTAGTTAAAATTTTATTTGATCCCAATCTCTAAATTTTTCAGTCAAGACATGAAATTTTGATAGTTGCATTATATGTTGATGATTCGATCTACACAGAGAATAATGTTGAACTATTTCATAAGTTTAAGAGACATATGATTGCTAAATTTGAGATGAAAGATCTCAGTGAGTTTCATTATTCCTTAGGTATTGAAGTTTTGAAGAAGGAAGATAGTATTTTCATGTCACAATCCAAGTATACTTGGAATATTCTGAAGAAGTTTAGAATGTTGTGTTGCAATCCAGTAACAACTCCTTTAGAAGCTGGGTTGAAGTTATATAGACATGATGACTCCAATCCAATTGATGTTACTCTATATCGTCAATTGGTTTGAAGTTTGATTTACACAACTACAACTCGACCATATATATATANATACAGTTTCATATTGGGAAGGCTACATGGATGACAAGAAATAGACTTTAGGGTATTCATTTAGCATAAGTTCAACATCATTTTCCTGGAGTATTAAAAAGGAACCTACAATTTCTCTCTCCACAAGAAAAGTAGAGTATAAAGCCACAATGACAACATATTGTGAAGCAGTGTGGTTAAGAAGAATTCTGGAGGATCTACATGAGCACCAGGAGCAACCCACTCATTTTCTATGTGATCATCANATATATATATATATATATATATATATATATATATATATTGTAGTCGGTATGGTATCGAGATTCATGGTAGAACCAAAGTATTTGCATTGGAAAGAAGTTAAAAGGATTTTGAGATATTTGTGTGGTACAATTGGCTATGGTTTAGTATACATATCTACATAATATTTCAACATGATTGGTTATACAGTTTCATATTGGGAAGGCTACATGGATGACAAGAAATAGACTTTAGGGTATTCATTTAGCATAAGTTCAACATCATTTTCCTGGAGTATTAAAAATGAACCTACAATTTCTCTCTCCACAAGAAAAGTAGAGTATAAAGCCACAATGACAACATATTGTGAAGCAGTGTGGTTAAGAAGAATTCTGGAGGATCTACATGAGCACCAGGAGCAACCCACTCATTTTCTATGTGATCATCAAAATGTTATTCAAATGACCAAAAATGTAGTTTTTCACAAGAATAACAAGCATATTGATATTCAATATCATTTTGTTCGATATTTGGTTCAACAAGGTGTGATCGAGATCATGTATTGCAGAACAAAAGAACATGTTGCAGAAATATTCACCAAAGCACTATCGAAAGAAAAGTTTTGCAAATTCAAAGATGATCTTGGAATATTTCCAAATGATCACTATGGAGGAGAAATGTTGGAATAATGATTCATTTCTAATGTTCTAGATTTAATTATTGTTAATGTTGATTATGTAATCATATCTCATAGAGATATTTGTGAGATTGAGATGAGATATTACTGAGAATGCTATCAGATTTGTTGAGTAAATTAAGGAGTGGTTGTTGAGATATTGTAGGAGATGATATCTTCCCGAGATATCTCTTCTCATGTATAAATATATGTTTTGGTAATGAAAAGGTTTGAGTTGGGTGTGCATTATTGTTAAATATATATTTTCTCCATTATTTCCAGTGTAATTCTTCATTATGGAGAATATCACAAAACCACTATAAATATATTACAATATTTATGGAGAATATCACACAACCACTACTGTGACTGAACCTTAAAATATTTTTAATCGAATAATAAATATCTCAAAATATATTTCATACAACCACTATCTTGACTTAACATATATATATATATAACATCACACATCACCATGGTCATTCATGTCTCTTTCATTATCTCCATTTCCATAGGACTCAGCATGTCGTCCCTTTACTTTTAGGAAGAAAATTAACTAAAAAATAACTTATAAGCGATAAACACTCATTGGATGTAATTTTTCGTATTCACATTTCCTCATGGGTGTATTTGGTGTCTCTATTCACTCTACTCACATTGTTTTTCACTGTAATATTCCCTTTTCTACTACATTTCTTCATCAAATACATGTGGACACCATGGGATATCCATGGAGCACTGAAAAGGTAGGGATTCAACCATCCTCCCCCACAATTTATGCTTGACAATTATTTGTATATTCCAAACATGATGCAGCAGGACTTGCGAATAGACATGGCCTTCGTAGATCACAATTTCAGAAAGAGAGTTATCCCATATATGGATGAGTGATCCAGAAGATATGGTGTTGCACTTCGCATGTAATTTTTATCGATGTTGGTATGGATTGTTTGTGTGTTTTCCCTAACTAGAAGATTTGGAATTCATTTACGTTGTGCAGGAGAGAAATTTGTGATATGGTTTGGTCACGAACTGAGAATTTTTCCAAAAAATAAAAAATTGATCCAAAAACTTCTATCTTCCAAGCACATGAATGATTGTTGAAGGCCTAATCTGATCCAAAAAATGGTTCTAGTTGTGTTCTGTAAAGGCATGTTTATTGTTAATGGTGAACAATGGTCTTAGAGAAAATCTAAGTCTTGGCTCCTTCGTAACCTCTGTCTTTAGAAAATTATGTGAGGCCCTTGATTCAGCCAGAGATTGCATTGTTCTTCAGATGATAACTAGATCCACAAAAAATAGTTGATGGTCTTGGCTGCCAAGTTTTCCACCCAAGGCACCCAATGCATGAATATGTTGGCCCTCAACCAAGTTTTGGAGAACCTTGGTCGTGTTTGACCATTTTTGGGACCTCGAGAGGCCGATCGAAGACGGAGCCCGAGCGAAGCAGAGATCGCAGGATCTCGCCCCCTTTTGCAGGATTTTTGGGTTTAGGGTTTATGTAATGGGTATGGAATGTCATCCCATGGGTTTACCCATGCTTAGGCCTCTTTTGTAATGTATAAATAAGTATCTAGGCATTGTAAGAAGTAGTTTTTGGGTTAGCTATGTGCAATAAGAGAAGTTCAATCTATGTGAATGTATTAACCAAGAGCTAAGTGTGAATAGTTGTGAACACTTTGTGCAGACTGTAGGTTGAGACTTGCAGAGCTAAGTGCAAGTGATTGTAAGAAGGCTTTGTTCTTTGAGCTGACTCGGGGAAGGAGGATCTAAGGTGTGCGCAAATCTCATGTCCTATGCAAAGTTGTCTTTGTGGCTCTATGCATGTAAGAGGATCGAAGAGACTAATAAAGAAGAAGAAGAGTTGGTGGACGTAGCCCCATGCTTGGGATGAACCATATATATCATGTGTTGTGGTTTCTTTGTGCGATGTGGTTGATATTTTATTGATGTGATTTAATCTATGTACGTTAGATGCATCAGATGTAGTAGTTAAGTGCTTAATAATATGAATGAAGGTTAGATCTACTTTGATGATATACGGTTAGATGCAATTGGATCTTGTTGAATACTGCGTTGTTATGTAATTAGGGTTTTTACCTGCGATGTGAATAAGGGTCAAAGACTAATGTATGTTAATTGTTGAGTGCTCTGCTAAGTATTGTGATCACAGATATGTGTCCCAGCTAGGTTGTAGACACCTGAGTCCTGCAACCCCCCTTGCCTCTACCTCGAGTGAGACTTCATATGCTTCGTAGGTGTTGCCGAAAGGGTCGGTAGTTTGGGTTTTGTTGGTGCGTTGTTGAAGCATTGAACCCTGGGTCTACTCCTGTGCCAACAAATGGTTCTGTTTCCAGGACCTGAAACTGTGATTGTTGGGAATTGAAGAAAAGAGAAAGCTCTGTGCGTGGATCTATTGTTGTAGTGCGCAGTACTCTACCTTACTTGTGAAGCTCTGTGCTAAGAAGGGAACTGGATTTGAAGAAAAAGAGGTAAGATCTTAAAGCTTTGTTCTCTGATAAAGATAAGATAAGTGGAAATTTTTTCTTTAAAAGAATGGATCTAGGTATGTTTGACAGATTTTTTCCTAGTCTGAAAACTAGGGCACGACTAGAAGAAAGAATATTTGATATGAATTGATCTGATAGAAACAATGAAAGATATGTTATTCCTATGCATAGAAAGAATTTTTGGACTAACAAGTGGATGCAAGATCCTAGAAAGATTTTTTTGCAGGATCATCACTGTGATCCCAGTGCACAATACAAGAAAGGTTTGGGATCATTTAAGAGAAAGAGAGGATTGACTCTTTGTTATAGTTGCAGAAGACTGACACATATTGCTAAGGAATTCTCTGGTAGAGATCCTATTTGCCTTTGGTGTAAAGCTATTGGACATGAAGTTTTGGATTTCCCTAGAATGATTGCTAAAGTGGAAAAGATGAACAAGAAACAAGAAAACCATGAAGAAGGTCAAGAGACTAAGAATATGATAGAGAACCAGAAAGAATCAGAGGCTATATTATTGCAGATGAAAGAAACATTGAATGATCACAGAGACATTAGTTTACTAGAGATCTTAAAAGAGAAGCAGTGCATAGAAACAAGAATAGGAAACTTCAACATAGACAATGTACTGGATGAGGAAACACACGTGAATATTATGCGAGAAAGTACTTGGGAAAATTTGGGAAAGCCTACTATGATTCCTTCATTGTGAGGAATATGATTGTTTAAAGGAAATATGATAACCCTATGTGGAAGACTTACTCATGTACCTACGATTTCTCATGGAGCATTGAAGGAAGAAGAATTTGAGGTCGTTAAGTTTGTTGAGAACAACGCTCCTTTTGCACTTTTGTTAGGAAGGACTTGGATTGAGCAAGATCAGACCCGAAGGAAAGAACAAGAGGAAGCTATAGAACAGAAAAAGCAAGAATTCAGGGAATTCATAGCCAAGAAAATAGAACGACTAAGAAAAGAACAAGAGGACAAGTCGAAGCAACTGAGGGCCAGAGACTTAGTTGTTGAAGTTGGAAGAACACAAGAACGCTTAAAGAACTTATCCATGCAACAGAGAAGAGAACCTACTCCAGAAACAATAAGAGAAGAAGTATTACCCTCGAAGCCTGTGAAAGACCCTCAGCAGTGTGAATTTACTATGCTAAAAGAAGATAAGAAAAATAATGAAAAGAGAAATCCAGAGACATAGATCACAGGAAAGAAAGAAAGAAAGATCAGTTAGAATAAAGCAAAGCTAGAAAAATTGCAGGAGGTTCCAGAGAGGAATTTGTAGAAGGAAGGCTTGCAAAACTTGAACCTCGCCAGAATAGCAGAACAACGTAGACTAGAAATTCGCCAAAGTGAAGCTAGATGATCGTTGGAGGCATCCTGACCGTTATAACGATGCTCCAGAATGGCTAGAAACACAGTTATTTCTGGAAAGATCGCCATTGGAACATTAGGACCGTGCCATAATGGATGAAATTGTATTGATTGAGGCATTCATGGTCATTGGAGGAGTCTATTACGACATTGCCTATTTAATTCGTCAAATGTCTTACCAGGAATACTTTTGCAAATTGTGATTATCCGAGCCCATAGAGAACTAATTGCTATCGCGTTGTGCTTATTGAGACCTCACCACCCAATTTGATGACTTTGAGTGATTGTCCACCTACCCGATATATCTGATCTCAAGCATGCATGTCAGGCGACCTTAGCGCAATAGAGAAATCCATAGAAGATATTTTGATAGACCTCTTGGTTGAGGAGGTCATGTCTGCAGGAGTACAGGCCTCATCGACAAGAGGATTGCAAGAATCCCCTTCAACTACACATCGATCTAGGCCATTCTAAACTGTGACAGAGAAAATATTTAAGCATCGTGACGACCTGGCGAATGTGAAGCTCATTCTGTCGGTATTACACGACTATATCCCACCTCTGGCTGGCGTGGTTAGTCATGACAACGTCCTGAGATCTTTCGACTATACACTAATCACTGCGTACCTCCCGAAGGGGATACATGCATTTGGACCATAGTTGCGATAGATTCTAACGCTCAAGATCAATGATTTAAACTTAGGAGACCGCAAGAATTATGGAATGCTTGCACCACATAAGTACTTGACAAAGACAACGGGGAAGAAGCTGAAGATAGTCCCCCAGTTGTGAACCATGGACATCGCGAGATCAACAGTCCTTAATGTGATGAAGATACCACACTACAACAGACATCAGGAGGTTAACATGTGCGTTAAAGTCCTCCTATCGTGATTCCATGGAGGGTACCTATGGTTGGATAGGTGCATCATTGTAGACCCGATGTTGATCCACCGGCTCACTGGATTGAGCATGCAAGGACCGTACCCTTAGGATTTTTACCCAGAGAAGGCTACAGATTGCTCCCAAGTGCAGTGAATAAAGGACACCTATAGCGATGTAAAGAAGGGGAAGCGGGGCTACAATGTAGCCTCCATCCAAAATGGCACAATGTGCCTTGCTTGTCAGTTGATAGCAAGCAAGCTCATCATGAAGAATAAACCAACGCAGGTCACGGGGTCCGTCGTCGACCTCACAGGAAACTGCGTTGAAGGGATGCAAATGAACTGGGTGAGCTACCTCGTCAACCAATTGGAGCGGGATTTTAGAGAAGCATAGGACCATGGCTACAAGTTTCACTTCAGCTGGTTGTTGATTCTCATTGCCTTTGTCGCTTGGGAGATGCCGGAGGGAGCGACCTTCCCAGAATTCGAGCCGTCTGAACCATTGGTCGTGAGGCTCACCACCTTGTGGTACTCTAGTGATATGGCGAAGCAGTGGCAGTCGAACATTGTCTTCCACACTTACTATCTACAACTCATGTGAGCCAATGAGTCATTCCCCCGAATGACTCCGGATACACTCCATTGGTTCAGGGCACTCGCGAAGTTCTGTGCAGACAGGCACTTCATTTATATTACTATGCATAAGAATGAAACAAGGAAGAGATACAGTCGTACTATATATTAATTGATGAAGACATGGACGAGATAACCAAGGTGTGGCTAGCCGAATTCCTTGTACCAATCGAGCAGACAGAGCTCTCCAACCCCGATATCATCAAAAGTCCTATGGTCACCTGGGAAGAGTATGATGGACCCAACAACAAAAAGAAGAAAAATAAGGAAGAGGTGCAGGAAATCAATAGTGCATCGGAGGAAACTGTGCCTGATTCACATGGAGGAGGAGGAAATGACGAAGTAGACCAAGAAGAGGATGAAGGGGAAGAAGACAAGCAAGACAAGGGAGAAGTGACACCGCCTAAATATCCCCTTACAGAGGCCAAGACATCAAAGAAAAGAAAGGTTTCCCCAAAGAAACATTCAATGCAGAAGAAGTCATGAGACAATAAGCCCCAGTTACAGACTGTGCTCACAGTGGATGGCATTAACCTCATCATTGCAGTTGTAGCAGACACTTCGGAGGATATTTTGCAACGAAATGAAGAAAAGAAGGAAACTATGTAAGACATGATTGAAGTGGAGCTGAAAGGGGAATAGCAAGCCCTCGATGCAAGCCGCGCAGTGTCTACAGCACCATCAGAAGGTATAAAAGTGGGAGATGAGCCTACCCAAATACGCAGATTAGCAGATGCAATAGAGGCTCGCCTTCGTCAAGTACAGGAGGAAAAAGAATAGGCCACAAAGGCCTTGAAGCAAGCAAGGGAGGAAGGCTTAGAACAACTTTGGGTTGCGAATCAAGAGAAAGATGAGCTCCAAGCGAAGTTTGAAGAGAACATAGAGCAGATCCAGAGAGAGAAAGATCAGTTGCTCGCGGAGCATATTGGAGTTAGAGAAGAAGTCACTTGAGCACCGATGTAAAAAGAGACAGCTGAGATCCAAGTGGGCAAGCTCACTGAAGCCATTCAGCAGCTCCAAGCAAGAGTAGCAAAACTCGAATTGCAAGCATTGTCGAGCACTCTACAGGAAGTGCGAGATCAGAGGGAATAAACTGTCAGAAGCACAATCGAAAGAATCAAGGCATTGTCGTTAGAATGCAAGAAACTCAGTGACCGAAGTGCGCAGACCTATGAATGCCTTGCAAAGGACCCAGAACTAAGAACATTAGAAGCACATCTTCAGGATGAAAATAAACAAGCATCAACAGTGCAAGCACCGCTAAAACTTCTTTCAGCGGTTGAGAAGATGAAAAGGTCACAAGAATAGCACACAGTTCAACAATAGGTCCATGTTATCCAGAGTAGAGTCATGGAAGTGACCTAAAGACTCCAGTCGGTACAGGACGAAGCCTGCACACTTTTTGAGGAGATGGAGGGACGAGGTGCACAGTTGGAACAAGTGGTCACCATAGTGGAACAACGCTTGGAAGGAACTATCACCGAGAAACTCATTCAGGAGTTCGCCGAGTAGGAGGCTCTAGCAAAGAAACAAGTTGAGGCAGCTCGAACCAAGCTTGAGGCCTTTGAAGTAGAATTACCTAGATCAAAGTGACTTGGGATGAGTCACAGGTGAGTGTTGGGGGCCTGTTGGCCCTCAACTAAGTTTTGGACAACCTTGGTGGTGTTTGACCATTTTGGGACCTCGACAGACTGGTCGAAGACGGAGCCCGGGTGAAGCAGAGATCATGATATCTCACCCCCTTTTGCAGGATTTTTGGTTTAGGGTTTATGTAACAGGTATGGGATGTCGGCCCATGGGTTTACCCATGCTTAGGCCTCTTTTGTAATGTATAAATAAGTAGCTAGGCATTGTAAGAAGTAGTTTTTGGGTTAGCTATGTGAAAGAAGAGAAGCTTGATCTATGTGAATGTATTAGCCAAGAGATAAGTGTGAATAATTGTGAATGCTTTGTGCAGACTGTAGATTAATACTTGAAGAGCTAAGTGCAAGTGATTGTAAGAAGGCTTTTTGCTTTGACCCGATTCAAGGAAGGAGGATCTGGCGAGGTGTGCGCAGATCTCTTGTCCTATGTGGAGTTGGCTTTGTGGCTCTATGAATGTAAGAGGATCGAAGAGACTAATAAAGAAGAATAAGAGTTGGTGGACGTAGCCCCACGCTGGGGGTGAACCACGTATATCCTGTGTTGTGGTTGCTTTGTACGATGTGGTTGATATGTTATTGATGTGATTTAATATTTATGTATGTTAGATGCATCTGATGTAGTAGCTTAGTGCTTAATAATATGAATGAAGGTTAGATCTACATTGATGTTATACGGTTAGATGCGATTGGATCTTGTTGAATAATGCGTTGATTTGTAATTAGGGTTTTTACCTGCGATGTGAATAAGGGTCAAAGGCTAATGAATGTTAATTGCTAAGTGCTTTTCTAAGCATTGTGATCACAGATCTGTGTCCCAGCTAGGTTGTAGACACCTGAGTCCTGCAACCCCCCCTGCCTCTACCTCGGGTGAGACTTCATCTGCTTCGTAGGTGCTACCAAAAGGGCTGGTAGTTAGGGTTTTGTTGGCACGTTGTTGAAGCGTTGAACCCTGGGTATGCCCCTGTGCCAACAGAATCCTTCGTAGCTTGCAACAAAATAAGCCTTGCCACTCCTTCTTGTAAATTCTAACCTTGTACAATATCTAATGCAAACTGATATTCAGAAAAGAACAGAAAAGATACAATGGCAAATACGAACATTACACAGAGATTTTTCACCTGGAAACCCAAACCGGGAAAACCAGCATATATTATATTCATACATCGTGTTACATTGTTTACAATACAATATACATATAGGAGCCAGCGGCATCCAAAACCCTAACCCAATGACCTAGATTAGTCCAAAACCCTAATTCCTTAACCGGAAATAGAAAACCATCAGCAAAAGCCCATGTTTCGAAAAACCACCTAATATCATGTGGTCCCGGAAATATGTCGTCCCGGTAATATGTCGTCCCGGAAATATGTTGTCCCGGAAATATGTCGGCTCGGCCCAGCGAAAATATGTCGACCCGAAAAAAAAATTTCGGGGGCGCTACACCCGAACCCCCTACACGCCCGGCGCAAGCGCTCAAACACTACTACTCGTGCAAAGAATATAACACATACCCAACACTTCTACGTTAAGTGAAAAAGAAAAATAGAATCACAATACAACATACCTACATTATACTCATCTTTTGTAAACTATGTGGGAGCACCGCTTGGTTCCAAGGTGTGTCATTGCAATCCCCTATAGACATTGGTTTGTTGCTCCAGCCAAGTCTTCTCTACCTCAGGTCACAGTTAGACACTTGACTCAACCTTCCTTGAGTCATTTGTGGCATGCTTCTATCATACGACTTCATCCACCTATATCTAAGGAATCACAACACTCTAAGTCAACCCACCCTCGAACTATGAAAATCTTGTCATACCATGTGTTGCGTGTTCACAATATTCTTCATTGCAAGACTTGCAAAACTAATCTAATACCATCTCTGTCACAAAGGTGACAAAGTGGTGAAGAGTTCACCAAGTTGTCTTCTAAGTTTTCTCTAATACCATCTGTCACGCCCCTAAGAGTCATGCCCAAGTCTAACCTTTACATCTAGTGGACATGAGGCACCGCAACAGTTTTCACTTGGAAGCTTGGCTCAACCAAGGGTACTTCACCCAGACTATGCCTCTTCACCTAGAGAATACCCATACTCTATTCTAGGATATAGACGAGTCACACTCCTACTTTGTGCAAATCAATAGTATACTGAGACAATTGTTAAGATTCTTTAAAATTTATTCATTCTAGCATACAATGGAAAACATGTGAAACACAAGAGACACATATATAGTGAGGGTGGCACCATCGGTGCCTAATACCCAACTTCTTTTATTATATTGTGAAACATATATAATACAATGTAGAGAGGGCACTACTATCCCAGTTACAAATATGGGTGGATTCTCACGACTCACCCCATACAACAGAACTATCCAATCTTGCAGATTCATCACACCAAGACTCCTCTGTCGCACCTCCTTTCCTTAGTCTACGGTGCGCCTTAGCTATGCACTCCACCTCAAACTAAACTCTTGTTTCCTACCTTCCTCACTTGCTTATCTCTTGGTTGTGCACCTTGTGCTCTTATATTGACTCCAAATGTCACCTTCATGAATCATCACATTCTTTGGGTGTGTTGTGCCCCTTTGTGAACCATTGCTCCCAAATGCACTGATGCGCCCGTTCACGAACCAACACACCCAAACGAACCTGTGTGCTCATCAGCCTCTGCGTCTCTTGGACCGGTGCACCCCTTGGCTTGTGCTTTTCCTTGTTTCGATCAATGTGACTCTATGTGGGTGTGCCAATGGGGTCTTCCAACCTCTCCAATGTGCCCATGCTGCCAAGAGCAGGCAGGTTCACTTCTTGGGCATGCACCAAAGTCACCTCGTCCTTGCCCAAATGCAACCCAAGTCTCCTTCATCTGTCATAAAAGAAGTGGGGTGCGTGCCTTCTTGGATTCACACATCACCATTGTGCATCCAAAATGCTCCTACCCACGCCCATAAGACAAGTACTTGCCCAACCGATCACATACTCATTGTGCTCTCTGCCCGACTCATCTCTGAATCTTCCCAAGGAGCAACACATGCGCTCGGTGGATTTTATATAAGGCCTTACACCAACCATGATGACTGTACTAAGTACTATGATATCATTATTAAGTAGTGATTCGAAATATTTTGGTTTCATGGGTTAAAAAAAAAGGTAGCCGACACTTCTCACCATCTTTTTATTGTGTTTTAATAGTGTTTATGTATATATTGTGTTATAATTAAATACTAAATGTATGTCCTCATTTTCTTCTTTAAAAAATTAGAAGAATCATATTTGGTCATTTTGACGTGAACAACCATTTTAAGAAAAAGTGAAAGTGAAGTGGAAATTGATTTTAGTTATATTTTAATTTGTGTTATAAGAATAGTTGACCTTGTGAAATGTGCATTCACATTGAATAATTGGATCACTAAAAAGTCGTTTGCAATTTCTTCATTCCATGCAACCCCTTCACCTCTAAAAATGGTTTAAACCAATACCTCACGGTAGAGTATTATAAGTTTAATATTTTTGTATTAAATAAATATATTTTAAATAAAATAACATATATGACAAACTTTTGTAAATTTAATAACGTTTTATTAAATATTAATTTATTTTAAATAAAATAATATACCTGAAGTATATATGTGTAAGGAGTTGGGTTAATATGTAGTTGATATTATTGGATATCTAATTAATGTTATTAAGAATCTTTAAAGTTTAGGAATATAAATCTATTCAAAGAATTTATTAATTTTTATATTAGTTTTCATTAAATATACGTGTACACTACCAAGAAGAAGACCACCGTTTAGTTGAACGAGAGTCCGTTGGCCTGGAAGAGAATCGTCTGTTGTAAGATTCGTTTGTTATTGCTAAAGGTTAAGTAGCATCACCTCCTTCACACCACGAGTCTTCACTGTCATGGCATTTCACTTAAAATATTAAAAAAAAAAAAAAATCTGATATAATGATTAGATTTTTTAATAAATTATTATTTTTAAATAATAATATTGTTTATTAAAATAAAAAAATTTAGGGCAGGTAACTTTGTTTTAATTAATAGATATAAAATAAGTATGAAGATTTGATTGAGAATTTGTTGGGTATTTAGTTAATCAAGTTCTACAATTCTCAAGATCGATCTAATAAATTACAATGGTTTAATGAAGTGGTCTAAATATTCCAATATACAACCAAATAGTAAATTTATACCTTCTAAATGACCATGGTTTGATTTTAATCATAGAAATTTAACCATAACATTAAACTTTGTCATGCACAAAATCCCATAGAAAAGAATTCAAACAACCAAACGCACTTGCTTTTTGACAAAAACAAAGATCATCTTTTCTTAAAAGATTTAAATAGTGAATTAAATATATTATCTTATAAGAACAATATTGAAGAATTGTATCTTAGTTTTATGACAACCCTCTCTACTTCCATTAACAAATTCTCTATTTAGGTATTATATAAAACGAAAAAATAAAATAGTCAATCCTTAGTATGATAATGAGTATAAAATTGCTAGAAAAAGAAATTAGGGGTGTTTATAATGATTCCCTAAAATAGGATAAGACAAACAAATACAAATCCCTAATTAAAAGGAAAAAAAAATTACTATATAAATAGAAATACATAGAAGATTTTGCACCTATCTAATAAAATGACTTGTATTCATGGATCGTGCAGTAATGTCATGAATTATGTGGTATCAAATATCCCAATATACAACCAAATAGTAAATTTATACCTTCTAAATGACCATGAGTTTGATTTTAATCATAGAAATTTAACCATAACATTAAACTTTGTCATGCACAAAATCCCATAGAAGAGAATTCAAACAACCAAAGGCACTTGCTTTTTGACAAAAACAAAGGTCATCTTTTCTTAAAGGATTTAATTAGTGAATTAAATATATTATCTTATAAGAACAATATTGAAGAATTGTATCTTAGTTTTATGACAACCCTCTCTACTTCCATTAACAAATTCTCTATTTAGGTATTATATAAAACGAAAAAATAAAATAGTCAACCCTTAGTATGATAATGAGTATAAAATTGCTAGAAAAAGAAATTAGGGGTGTTTATAATGATTCCCTAAAATAGGATAAGACAAACAGATACAAATCCCTAATTAAAATGAAAAAAAAAATTACTATATAAATAGAAATACACAGAAGATTTTGCACCTATCTAAGTTAGATCCTGAGAAATTCTAGAGGAAAATTTTGACTTGTAAAACTAAAGAAAATAATATGATTCCTTGAGGAACTAGAATTCCTACCTTGAAAATCGTTGTGAATCCCCTAATGTTGTCGACAACATTCCAAAATTTTATACAAAGAATGAGTTTTTTCTATAGAAGACATAAAGTTTGGGGTTAAGTGGCTTGCAAAAGAGAAAGATAAGGACATTGAAGACTACCATGCCAAAACATTAAAAATTGGAGGGTCTATCTTCATCCCTCATATACACAAGACCTTAAATTTGGAAGTCAAGTAGGGATTTCCTAAACCTTAGACTCAAAGCCTTATTGTACCTATTTTTAAAATTGGGATTAAAATCAAGACCTCAAATTATAGGACCATTATGATTAGCTTCAGATGTTCAATTATATGAAATCATTTTGTAAAAGAAGATCATATGGCTATAAAGCCACATAAAAGAGCTAAAGGCCAATCCAAATTTAGAATTTATCATTCAACTATGGACCACCTTGTTACATTTAGGATCATTTTGGAGGAGTATCACAAAAATAAAATCAATCTCCTTTGTTGTTTCATTGACTTTAGAAAAGTGTTTGACATAGTGCCCAAGACTAACCTTTGGAATAGATTAGAAGAGATAAAATTTCATTTTGGGATGAGTGTTGTTGTGGTAAGGTTGTATGAGAAATTTATTGACAATTTTAGGAACACTAAGAGCTAGTTGAAAGAAATTAACTATAATATAGGAGTCAACCAAGGTTGTCCCCTATCCTCTACCCTTTTTGGCATATACATTGACAAGTTATAATAATGTTTCCAATAAGCAAGTTGTGTCAGCCTAACTCTCATTGGTATAGTCATCATCCTTCTTCTTTACGTTGATGATATTGTTCTTATGGCAAAGAGTTCCTATGATCTCGGTAAGAAACTAAGAATCCTTAAGTATGTTTTCTCTAGTACATGTATGTTGGTTAACTCTTCTCTTTTATATTCTTTCTGAGTTTATTGACCCAGAGTTCATGTCGGTCGGGTTTCCAACAAAGCCTCTAAAACTATCGGCCCTCTTGGTAAACCATAAGGCAATGCAGTGCACCGAGTACCCTGCGTTGTCTCACCCGAGATAGCTTTAATGGGTGGTTGTAAGACATGGATTTTTACATCCTAGGATTGAGTGTGAGATAGAAGAACTGAATATTGAATCATTATTATAACTCATAAACACAATATACTGTCAATTGCGAATAAGCAGGAAATATAGAAAATCATTCAATAAGCAGAATAATAACTACTTAAGACAACAAATATATGAATGAATTCATCACAGAACACAGATGTTACCATGGTTCACCCTCTCCTGGGATACATCCACAAATATTTGGCTCTCAGCTCTTTTATTATAGTCATTTTGTCCATACAACGCCACGCGCTTGCAATTTTCCCCATTGGGTAAGGTCTATATGAGGCGGACTAGATCGCACCAGGCTCCTCAGCCTGTGATATCACCCTCAAGTCTACCTTCCTTCGCCTCCTCTATCTCAACAAATTACAAACACAGATCATACAACAAAATATTACATAATTGCTCGCTACAATACTTCTCTCTATAACGACACTAATCTCTCTATGAAAAGTTAAACCCTTACAAAACCAATCTGAACCCCTACAACAATAGTCCGAACCGATTATGATACCTAAGTGTCGATATTTATATGTTCTATAGATCTTCATCCATTACAATACATTACCAAAACCCTAACCCTAACATCATTAGGTCTTCCATGCATGCACGTATATTGTTCTTCCTTCCAGCTATCGCTTTCCTCGTACATGCTTTCTTTCCCAAAATCGTCTTGCTTTTCCTCTTCGTCCTGCCTCCAATGGGCCCCCAACACTGATATGTGGGTCGTCCCGAGCCACCTAACACAATTCTTCGATCTCCTTGGTAACGGCCCTGGACTTCTCTTTGAGCTCTGTTGCCTGTGTTTGCACCTGCGCAGTCTTTTCCTTGAGTGTGTCCACTAACTGGACTGCAATTTCATCGTTGATCAGTTCTACGCACTCTTCTTGGGTCTTTGCTATCTGTGTCTTGGATTCCTCTTCCTATGCGATGATTTCTACTACTTGTTCATGAAATGGTTCCATTTGAGCCTGACACTCCTTCTTTTATGTTTGCACAGTGGTCAGTTCTGCCTGTAATTTCTTCATGTCCTACAGCCCTTTGATGCGCTCTGTGATGGAAATTGTCTTCTGCTTTTGCTTGAGGTCTTAGATATCTATTCTTATCCTTTCATATTCCTTGTCCCACTCTTGGATTTTCTAGTCCTCCTCCAGCTTTGTCCAAAGTTGTGTTGCATTCTAGAACAAGTCAGTTGTTGTGCTAACCTGTCGCTCTATCTCTTGTATTTGTTTTACTGCTTCCTTCTTCCTTTGCTCCTTCACTGTTGGTGGATTAATGGGTGTGAGCTGCTCTCTGAGACTCTCAATCTCCTTCTGATATTGATTGATTACTTGCGCAATCTGATCAATATTTTCTACTGCTGTGATTTCATCCCTCTACGTGGTCTGTGAAATATTCTCGTAAGTTCCTGCCACTTTCCATTCCAGTTCGTTTACGCGCTCCTTCTCCTCTTGGGTATCCAACTTATCCTGTTCATATATTATTTCCAACGCGTACCGCTTCTCTATTTCCTGCTGCAATTTGGCTAAGTATTTGCGTGCGCGAGATTGTACCTTATGGTTTACGCTAACCTACAACTTGTGTAGAGCCCTGGATGGCATTCGCGTCAATACCAATTGGATCTGACTTAGGTCCTTCAGGGGTGTCTACCCCATGATCTCATCCATGTGCAACATACTGGGTGTGATGTGGAATATGAGTTCGGTTGCAATATTGTATGGACTAGATCTTTCTCTCCTTCTTCCAGTATTTCCTCTGTCTGCAGTGTTGATGGCTATGTTCCCCTGTTGCTACTTGCTTCTTGCACTTCCCTGATTCGCTTGAGGTACTGTCTCATGTTTTCCAGCTCCTCTTGAATCCTATCCTCGTGGTGCGAGCATTGTCAAATTCCTCGGCTAGACAATCTTGGACCATTCGGGTTATCATTTCCCCATCATCGTTTGTTATTCTTTATTCTGGCGGTGGTCTTTGTTCTTTCGTTTTCTTGCGCACTCCTCCTATCTGTGTGGTTGGCCTCTTATTCCCACCTGGTTCCTGTGGGTTGGGACTTGTTGTGGTCCCCGGCGCTACCTCGGCTTGCTTCTGTTATTCTTTGGCCGACTACGTATTATCCTTCTTCCCCTTTTGGGTTCCTATCTTGGTTGTGCCTTCGTCTGTCTGCTTTGCCTTTGTTTGGCCCATCCTTCATTTCTTGGGAAATGGGACTTCTTGAGGCTATGTTTCTCCCTGCCCTACCTCTTCTTTCACTATCCTTTCTGGCAAGTCTTGGGTGAGGACTGGAATCCTCCATTCATTTTCCCAGTCTTTGATCACCATGTCGATGTCACCCTCTATGATACAATAGTGCATCTGTAGCCACTGTTTATTGGGATCCTTCCACACCTGTATCCACATTGTATGTCATGCGGCCTTGAAGTTGGCGATGTCCCGGTATCGCGCGACAGCCTGTGGTGTGATCCTCCACATGTTAGAGATGGCTTCCTACAAGTATCATAGGTATCCTTCAAATATGGACCCGTTCACCCTTTTGTGCTTAACATCCGACGTGGCTTTCAGCAATAGATATCTTTCTCCCTGGTTTGGTTTGGGTCTAGTACAAAAAGTTACATACCTTGGTTCTCTCCATCCCATAAAGGCTATTATCATGATTAGCCATGAATAGTGAAACTCTGTTCTGAGATCCTCTGCGTCCTTATAGTCATCCAGGAACAAGTTCAAGAGATACGGTTCCCAACTCACTATAGTGCCCTCGACGCACTGAGCTGCAACTGCAACAAATCCAACCGAAACTTCCTCCTTGCAGCATTTTCTTAGCATCTTACAGGCTAAGATTTTTGCGCCCATTTGTGTTGTGACATCATTAATCCTCTTGATAATGATTCCTCTTGTCCCCCTATCGGTGCCATAATTCTTCTTCATCTCTTCTGCTAGCGCTTTTTCGTTGTCTTTATCATCAAGAAACTGCGTGGCATCCATGCCCCAGGATGGCAATCCTATTATGTTGGCAATAAGGTCTATGTCTATTGAGACAGGCTTTTCCAACCATATGTCCCCACCATGTGTGACTGCTAACAACTGTTTGAAGCAACTTCTTGCGTACTGCCCACGGCCGAAATGTGGTAGGTCCAACAGACCTAAAATTGTTGTTTTCTCCAACCATGTTTCCCATCCGAGTGGCTAATCAATCAGTTCCCCAACTGGATTTGTTCCCACAGTCTCTAAGTATACTCTCTTTGTAAGTTATGAAAACTTTCCTGTGTCTGATACATTGTGGTATGAGTATTTGAGCTTCTCTATATGACCTAGCAGGTTTGGTTTCACCTATACCCCATCTGGTATATGTGGTCGGTTGCTTGCAAGGTGACCTAGGTACCTGTCACTTGTTTTTCTTCGGCGGTGGTGGTTGGCTTAAGGTTCTAGCGGTCGTCGGTTGTTCTTTAGAAAACCATTATGGCCAACCCGTGACATATTCTACTGTTCCTTCTGGTGGGAGGTCAGATACAGTAGTTTGAGACTCATCTGGTTCGACTACTGCTTCTAGATTCAACGTCGTTCCATTGACTCTTGGAGTTTCTTCGACATTCTATGGTTGCACCTCCTTCATAGTTTTTGTATCTTGGTTATGTTGCTCCTGTACCTCTGCTGGTCTATCTACATTTTTTCTCTCTGGTGATGGATTTTGGGTTTCTTTCATTATAGGTGTAGGGTTTACCGGTGTTGTTTCGGGAGATGGGATTTCATCGACATTGACGATCTCCAGTGGTTGTTGTTCACTTTCTTGCAACTGTACCCCTGACCTAGTTTGAACTCTAGTTGGTCTAGCACTCTGGCTTTCTTCTTCTTGCTTTGGTGGTGCCATGGCAGTGAACGGTCTCTGTGACCTCTGTGGACTTCTCTCTATGCTCCTTTCGTAAATGGACTTTTTTCTCCTGTGTCTGTGTGTTGTATGGGCTTCTCATAAATCTTGTTGAGGACGCTACTCTAATTATGGATTCAATGCATCTCCAGCTATTTCGTACCTTCCATTACTCTACCTTGCCATCTCTAGTTGGCGTGATTAATGCAGCGTCGCATCGTTCCTTTTCGTCCTTTAATTCCACCTGACTCTGTATTTTCGTACTGTTTTTGTCATCTTTTTGTTTCCTGTTAGTTTCCCTTTTTATGTGGTTGTTGTCCTTCTCCTTGTCGAGGTTGTGTGCCTAAGTATGCATGCCCTTTCTATCTCTGACGCACTTTTCCTCTGGTGGTTCTTTTTTTTTTTTAATACTACATGGTGGGTGGTCGACTATCCTTGTACAACTTCAGTCGGCTCCCATTAATCATCCCTCTAAGTTCTGTGCCTGATAAGTCTTTTAATTGGAAAACTCCTCCATCTGTGATAGTATTTTCTCCATACGGTCCTAACCAGTACATTCTTAGCTTTCATGGATGTTAAAGCACTTTGCTGTCATACATCAATACTTGATCTCCTTCCTTGAAAGTTTTCTTCTTGATGTGTCGATCATGCTAAGCTTTGTCCCTTGCTTTCTGAACTTGTTGGTGAAATCCTGCTAGGATCTGATCTTCTTCCATTGTCATTAACTGATTCGGTCTCTCCTGCACTGCACCTCATTCTTTCATATGTGTGATTGCGGCTATGTGCAAGCTTGGTACTAAAAATTCAAATGGCACCACTGCTTCTTGGCCATAGACTAGTTTAAATGGTCTGTGCCCTGTCAACTTTTTGTATGTAGTCCTGTAGGCCCATAGGACTACTGGTACTTTGAGGTCCCAATCATCCCTCTTGACGTTACAGATCTTTGTCAGCGCGTTCTCCGGGATTTTTTTGAATACCTCTACTATGCCATTTGCCTATGGATTATATGGTGTGATCTTCTGATGGTGGACTTAAAACTCTTATGTCATTGCACTAAGAGTGTTATTTATGAAGTGTGTGCCTTGGTTGCTCATCAAAACTCTTGGGCACCCAAATCAAGTGATTACTTGTTCAAATAAAAAGTGTGTTGTTGTTTATGCGTTGCAATCCTTCATTGGTGCGATTTTCGCCTATCTTGTTAGGTGCTCTGTCACGGTGATATTGTACCTTGCTCATGTTCTTTTTGTTGGTGGGTTGATTGGTCCCACAAAGTCTATTTCCCATTTATCAAATGCTTGCAATGTTACTTGTGGTCATAGTGGCATCTCGTCTCTTCTATTGGGTTTACCCACCCTTTGATAGACATCGCATCTTTGAAAGTACTCCTTCGAGTCTCTATGAATCATCGACCACCATAGTCCTGTGTGTAATACCTTATGCGCGGTAGATTTTCCTGTGTAATTTCCTCCGGCTATTCCCTCACAGGCTTATGTTAACACTCTTGGTATTTGGTGTTCTAACACATATCTGCGCCCATTTTATATAAGTGTCCTGCAATCAGTTGATATTCAGAGGCACGAACTACCAGGTTTTTCTTCTGCATGGTGTTATATTCTTGTGGTGCAGTACCTGTGCTCAAGTATTGAATGATATCTGTGAACTATTCATCAACGATCTGAACTGATAATAACTGTGCATCCGGGAATTTATCTCCTAATTTCGTCGGTTCTTCTCCATTTGTGACTCTTGATAGGTTGTCAAGTCTTGCATTCAATTTCCCTGGCTTGAGTATTACCTCAAAGTCAAATTCTTGAAATAGTAGTAACCATCGACAGATTCTCCCCCTCGACAATGGCTTGTTGACTAAGTATTTCAGGGTTGAGTTATCTGTGAACATCTTAAAGTGGTTTCCCAGTAAGTAATGTCTGAACTTTTGCAGTGCGTAGACCATAGCTAGGCCTTCCCTCTCTGTGGTGTTATAGTTTTGTTCTGATTTTGATAACTTTTTGCTTGCAAATGCTATAGGGTGATCCAATTCCCCCACTCCTGGTTGTGCCAGGATAACTCCAAGTGTTATGGCTGATGCATCTACATGTACGTGGAATGTCTTCTCCCAGTCTGGAAATACTAATATTGGTGTGGTGACCATCTTTTCCTTAAGGGTATTCAGACCGTGTTGACACTCGTCATTCCACTGAAAATTTGTATCTTTTCTTAATAGATTTTCCATTGGTGTAGCAATCTGCGCATACCCTTTGATAAATTTCCTGTAGTACCCTGTGTGTCCCAATGTCTCTCTTAGAAGACAGACTATTTTTAGTGGTGGTAAGTTAACAATTACTACAATCTTTGCAGGATCTACTAGTAAACCGTGTTTTCATACTATATGTCCAAATAGTATCACAAACAGTGTTTCGAATATGCATTTTTTTTATGTTTAGTGATATTTGGCATTGCCTACATCTTTCTAACATCATCCGTAATACCTCTACATGGTTTTTCAAAAATCTATAGACTGTCTAATCATCCAAGTATACTTCAATAAAATGATGGATGAATTCCTTAAACGCGGTGATAACTACTCTAAAAAATATTGTTGGTGCATTCTTCAGTCCAAATGGCATGACTGTATACTGGTAAGATCCCCATTTTGTCGCAAACATGGTCTTATATATGTATTCTCGTGCTATATTAATATGGTGGCAGCATGAGAATCCATCAGTGAATGAGTAAGCTTTGTGTCCTCCTACATTCTCCAACACTTCATCCGTGAAAGGTGTAGGCAACGATTCATGTAGGCATGCATCGTTAAACTTCCTCAAGTCAACGCATATTATCCATCCTTGTTTTTTGTCCTGAAATACCATTAGGCTTATCCATTTCGATTCTTCCACTGGTTCTATGATTCCAACGTCGAGCATCCTATCGATCTCATCTTTGACTTTCTGGTTATATATTGGGTTCAGTCTATATGTTTGTTGTCTGATCAGTCTCGATTCAGGTCTGAGTGGTATCTTCATTTATCCTAGCTCTCCTGCTATACCCTTCATCTCTATAAATGTTGTGGGAAACAGGTCGATGTACTCGCACAGTAAATCTATTATGCTTTCTATTGTTTTCTCGTCCTAGTAATCTCCGATGATGGCCATCTTGGGATTCTTGACTGTCCCAATGTTGACTTTATTTACTTTGATCGGCGCGGCAATAACTTATGATTCTATAGGTGGTCCCTCCACTTCTCTTTCACCTTCTTCTTTCTCGATTTAAATATTGCATGGATCGTCTTCGTCTGGTGCTTCCTCTTGCACATGGTAACATGACAATAGTTCCTTAACTGTCTGTTTGTTTCGATGTTGTTCTTTTGTGATACGTTTGACTTATGGTTCTTTGAGGATATCAATCCTCTTATTTGTTTCAAAGAAGCATCTATGTTGGGGTTCTCATGCTCGAATGAGAAAGTGACTGTAAAATTCTATTGCAATGTCATCCAAGTCATAGTTCCTTTGCGCAACTCCTGGTCTGTATACCAGTTCGCTGGTGTGCCCTCTAGGGTGTGTATGAAATAATTGTTGGAATATTGGTTGTTTTCATTGATGTCAACCCTAGTCATGGGTTTTGGACCGCAAGATTGATAAAGGTATTTGGACATGAAGGACAATGCAAATGCATATACAACACCCATTAATGGATAGTATACATCATGTTGTTTCTAGTGGTATGTGGCACGTCACGTGGATCCTCACGGTTGAGGAGAAATGAATTTTTGAAGATGACAAAGTGAATTGAAGAAGGAAGTACATGTAGGCCCTAAAGATAATTAAAGAAAAGAATTACAAAATAAGAAAGTGGNTTTTTGAAGATGACAAAGTGAATTGAAGAAGGAAGTACATGTAGGCCCTGAAGATAATTAAAGAAAAGAATTACAAAATAAGAAAGTGGCAGGTCGGCCTTAATGTTAAAATGAAGTGACATAAATTGCATAAATAAACATCATTAGACATTCATTTGGATACAAGTTGAATTTCAGAGGAAATAAGAGGAAAAGAAGGCCAGATTTCAAGGGACGATGAAATCTTTTGGTGATGTGTTCTAAATGTTATTTTCAGGTCATCTTACTAATTTTTCTATAAAACAATTTCTAGAATGATACAGATGGTGAAATAGCTATGGTATTGAGAAGACATATCAAGGTACCTCTGGTAAAAAATTTAGCTCTTGATTCTCTATAATTATGGAGATACACTCTGTGGAAGATAGGGTTTGTGACCAGTCCTGAAGCTAGTCAATAAACAGGTGTTCCAGGTAAAAAAGTGATAACTTCTTCATCGAGAATCCAAATGAAGTGGGACAAATTTCATTGGAAAGAGTATGGACTTTGGTTTCTTGTGTGATATTTTCAAAATTGGATGTTAATTATTGAGCGTGGGGCATTCTGTGCAAGTTCACTCTCCTGAACAGACCAGAATTGAATAAAGTCTACCATTCTTTCTATAACCTCTTTTTGGGGAGGATTCAAGGAGTGAAAATTGAAGGAGTTTCAGAGAATACATTGAGTAACATTATCTATAGGATCAGAGTACTCCAAGAATTGAAAAATTGCAGAAATTGAATAAGTCTCAGGAAGCATTATCAGGTTCTATGTAATGATTGGTTGATGGTGATGATTTAATGTAAAGTTTTATCATCTCTCATATATTCTTGGGTGGAATGAAGGGGCAAGGATGGAGAGTTCAAATCTCTCTTGATATTTGAGGATTGTATCTTCCTCTTGGAGGTTTATCCCTCCCTTTACATTTGGAAGCTGTAGCTACCTTTGGAAGTCATTACTTCCCTTGAACAATAATTATTGATTATTTCTCATATATTGTGCATGGTGTATTATGGTGTATTGGTGTAACACTTATACTATTGTTCATTGCTCATTGGATATATTTGAATGGCTTAAGTATAAGTTGGAAAAGGTTTTAAATTGTACTTGAAACTTATTCACCCCCCTCTCAGTATCAACAATAATGAGGCCATTCTTTTGGGGGTGTCATTTTCCACAGCGTTCTTCACTCCTCCAAGTGTTCTGCTGGTGGCCCTTGTCCATCATACTTTTGCTACTTGTTGTTTTTTTGTTTTGCGTCGAACCTTATGCGCAGTAACTGCTTACATTGGTACCAATCTGTGATTGTCTCTTTATGTGTGCACACCATCTCACAGGTGTGGTCTTGATTGCTATATCAAGTGCTAACAATCTCTAATTTTCTAAAACTTCATCTTCATACTGTGCCAATAATGTTTCCAAATCGTTTATTCTGTGAAAACTGGGTGGTTCCCTAATCTTTGTGCCTACCCATCTTACTGTGCGGTCTATTCGTGCACATCTTCTCGTGGATACTTCGTGTAGCCTTTGTTTTCAGTTCTCTAAACCGGTATTTGAGTCTGTTGTGCATGAAGTAATGCTCCGCCAACTGAGTATCCCATCTGCAGTTGGGTTCATGTAATCCTCATCGCGTGCAATTGTTCTATACAACTAGATGATTTCCTCTAAGTCTAGGCAAGTAGGTTCTACAAACCTCTCCCCTTCTGATGTGTCTAATGGTGCGATGACCCTGTATTCTCCTGACTCAAATTTCATTTTCCTGTTCTTCAAGTTAATTGTGGCATGGTTGTCAAATGCCCAATCCAGAACAAGCAATGTTGGATATGTTGTTGTGTCATCCACTAATTTAATGACTTCAAAATCTTCTTTAGTGCGCACTCCATCTAGGTCTACTGTTACTCCCTTAAGTCTACCAATTGGTAGGACTTTGTGTTGGTTTGCTAGTTTCATTTGAACAGGTGAATACCCTAATGTGGGCTCTTCCATGCATTTCCATGTCTTCTTTGGTAATACATTCACTTTAGATCCTAAATCTAGTATGATGTCTCCCATGTTGAACTCTCCTATATTGTCATTCAGTCTGAATTCTCTACTTGCTCTTCTTCTTGTATGTAGGTGATTGACTGTTTTTTGTTCTAGTTTTCCTTCCGTCTCTATACTACATTTTTCTAGTATGTTTTGTAGTATTGTCACAGATGATGGATCACTTAATACCTTTACACATGATTGCAAAAAACCTTTAATTGTACTTACTTGTCCCATGGTTTGCATTTCGTTGGTATGATCCAATAGCTAAGGCATCTCATACTTCGGTGCTTCCTTGCTTTGTTGTGTAGTTGAATTCGACGCCATGTCTTCCTTCTGAAATTATTGTCTGTCTTCCTTAAATATTTCCTTCTCGTTTTGCGCATCAAATTGTTTCCTTGGTTTAGTGTTCTTCTTCACCTATTGATTTTGTGTTGGCTCTTGTCAAACTGCGTCATTTCCTATTTTATCTCCTCCGTGAATAACTATACGAGCAACTTTTTCTCAGGGTCTTCTGTTGCTTCTCCTTGAAATTCTGGTAACCTGATGGTGGGATCATGTCCTGCCATTCTAAATGTTGAACTACTACCTCCGTGCGGTGTAGATACCTGACTAGTGTTGCCTAAACTGGCTCCTCCAGTTGTTGGTCCTTGTGTAGATGTACTTCCTATTGTCGTTCGTCTCCCGAAATCTGGTTGTCTAAACGGTGGTGTTCTCTTTGGTGTATTAGTCGCACATGGGTTTATGGGTTCCACACTAACATTAATGTGGATAGGATTGTTGCCTTCTCTTCCCATTCTTGGACGTCTCGTCTTCCTCTCATTTGTTGCGCACAGGATTTCCTCAATCTTCTCCACATATCGGAGATCCTCTACCTCTTCCTCGTCACTTGCCAAGCCTTCCCTCACCTCTACGACTCTCTTCTTGGTATTCACCTTGTATTGGTAGGGTACTCCGCTATGCATCTTTCCAGTTATCGCCAAGATCCACTTGATCTGGTCGTCATCCATCATGATTCGGTCCAAGGGTTCCTCCTTCTTTCCCTTATCCTTTCATCCTTCCATTTCTCTCTTTTCTATCAGTGCTTCCTCCCTTCCCCCATGCACCCAGGGAAGTTTAGTTGTATAACGCCATTGTCATTACACCTTTGTTGTATAACAATATCTTGATAGAAGTATATATCGATTTAATGTACCTTCCTCGAGGTCCTTGCAATCACTCTTGTTCTGTTGCGCTATACGACTTTGTTGTGTCTACTGCAAACTCTGTTATAAACCCTGCCACAATATTGTCAAGCCAAAAATTTACTACGCAGGTGAATTTGTTGTTCACATGTTGTAACTACTCAATCTATACTAGGGTCTGCTATAATTGTCAGATCTGGTTTGTTGCATGGTTATCCTTCAAATTAGTATCCACTCCTACAATAAGTGTGGAAAATCACATAAAAAGACTTCATGTAAATCAGTAAACACGTATTTCTCAAGATATTTGCGGGGTGTTATTCTAGGGTTTATGTTATCTTTCTGTGCAAACTCCAACTCTTTTTTCCTTAGCCAGCCTTCGATCTCTGCTAATGTGGGGTTTCACGGTCTCAACATCCCCTTCTAGTAGTTCATTTCTCTCTTCCCTAATACTTTCTTGATCTGTTGCCGACAGACCTTCAACTTATCTCATCTACTCAATCCTCTCTTGTTCCTACCAACGATGCCAATACTCAATCCTCTCCTATTCCTACCAAGGGAAATAGAACCATTTTTTGGTTAAATCTTCTCTTTTATGTTATTTCTGAGTTTATTGACCCAGGGTTAATGTCGGTCGGGTTTCCAACAATGCCTCTAAAACTATCGGCCCTCCTGGTAAACCAGAAGGAAATGCAGCGCACCGAGTACCCTGTGTCGTCTCACCCGAGATAGCTTTAATGAGTGGTTGTAATACTCAGGTTTTTATAGCCTGGGATTGAGTGCAATATAGGAGAATTGAATATTGAATCATTATTATAACTCATAAACACAATATACTGTCAATTGCGAATAAGCAGGAAATATAGAAAATCATTCAATAAGAAGAATAATAACTACTGAAGACAACAAATATATGCATGCATTCATCACAGAACATAGATGTTACCGTGGATCAATCCCTTCTGGGCTACTTCCAAAAATATTTGGCTCTCAACTCTTTTATTATAGTCATTTTGTCCCTACAATGTCGCGTGCTTACAATTCTCCCCGTTGGGTAAAGTCTATATGAGGTAGATTAGATCGCACCAGGCTCCTCAGCCTGTGATCTCACCATTAGATATACCTTCCTTCACCTCCTCTAGATCAACAACTTACAAACATAGGTCATACAGAAAAATATTACATAACCACTTGCTACAATACTTCTCTCTGTAATTATACTAATCTCTCTATGAAAATCTAAACACTTACAAAACCAGTCTGAACCCATACAATAATAGTTTGAACCGATTATGATACCTAAGTGTAGATATTTATACATTCTCTAGCTCTTCATCCATTACAATACATTACCAAAACCCTAACCCTAACATCGTTAGGTCTTCCATGCATGCACAGGTGTTGTTCTTCCTTCCAGTTGTCACTTTCCTCGTACATGATTTCTTTCCCAAAATCACCCTTCTTTTCTGCTTCGTTATGCCTCCTACAAGGTATAACTATGAACACTAACAAAATGAATATTATGATAATTAAATCGAAAAATATCACATATGATACTTTCATATATGACAACAATAGCTTGGAGGAAGTTCCTTCATGAAAATATCATAGAATCAATATCCATCACAAGGTCAATTGGAACTGTAACATTGAGAAAAGGGTAAATGGAGGACGAAAAGCTTATTATGTGCTTGAAAACAATTGTAAATTAGTGGACCTTTTCCTATGGGATAAAAAAAAACTCCTTTTTCACATTCACATCACTCTTGCTATCTTATATGGATATGAAGTTTCGGGGTGGAGTATCTCTAGAGAATCCTTGAGAAAGATAGAGAAGATCGAAAATAATTTTATAACTTATAACCTAAAAACTAAAGGCAATACAACCTATCATATCCTCCTCATAGAAGCAAGCATTCCCACCATTGAGAGAATAATTATGATTAGGTACCTAATGTACAAGAAAAAGAGAAACAACATGGAAGACAAGAGGATTCCCAAAATTGCTTCAAAATCCAACCAAAACCACATGCATCTCAAGCAACAATGGCTTAAATATGTCAAGGCTTGACTAAATTATTATGGAATAAAGGAACATGTCATTCTACAAAATAACAATAGTATTAAAAATAGTATTACATCTAAATTTAAGGAGAATTTATGGTATGGTAAAGAATTAGAGGATAAAATAAATTAAGATACTATAAGGAGGTGATCAAACCTAATCTAGAAAATCAATAGTATCTCTTTGTTTTGACTAGCATAAAGAAAAAAAATGTACTTTTCTAAAATAAGAACAAAGTCTTGTTGGACAACTCAAAGAGGGGGGGTGAATCAGTTATTACTATTCTTAAACAATTCTAACCATTTAAATCTCATTACATAACACTAAATGATGATCACAATAATGTAGGGAAGTAAGCAATAGAGTATTCAACATCAATCACACACATGAAGCACTGAGAGACAAATATTCCTGATGAAACCCATAAATGGAGAAAACCTCTTCTTCTTGATATGATAAGTAGTATTTATTTTCTGTACATTATCATTCATATGAGCACCAACTCATTGTGAGGCTACCACCTCTGTTTTGCAAGTTGCAACTTGCTGAGAGCACCAACTCTCTAGTTTCTCTAGCACCCACTAGAAGGAAGCACCAAGTCCCTGAGTGTTCCAACACCAACTGGATGGAAGCACTGATTTCCAGTCACACAGGTACCAACCTGTATAACAGAGAACAATAGTTCTCCCTTGCACCACCCTACCTCCCTAGTTATTATGGTTGTAATCAGATGGAAGCTACAACTCCATGTGTTCAAGAACCCACTTGAAACTCTGAGGACAACAGTCCTCCCTAGAACCACCATACCACCCTGAAATATAAATCTTTTCTTGTTGGAATCTATTACAGTGATACATTATTTTTCAATGGCTTACCAGTCTCATCACTATTCTACTACACTGCTTTTCTCTGCCTGCATCAGTGTACTCCTCCATGCCTACACTTGCACTTTTTTTTCCTATGCCTTTTATGCTCTGTGCACCATGTCCCCTCTATGCACTATGCCTCTGCATCCTCTTCCTAGCGCCATTGATCTTCTCTTCAGGTTCTTCACTGCGGCTCAGATCTATGCATCAAGTTGTGCACAGCCTCTCGTTCTACCCACATAACAAACTGTCGAAGAACCCTTCCTCTCTTCTCTGTTCTTCATGACATCCACACGCCCAGTCCTTTGCCAAATCATCCTGGAAACTCTTCGTATTCTCTGGTGGTTTTCTAGAGACTCTTCAGCTTCTCTGGCGATCACCACGAATGTCTTCAAGTTCTCTGGTTGAATCAATTAGTGGTTTCTAGCAGTTACAATCAGTCCTTGCGCAATATATCCTCCTACACTTTTGCATGCCAAGACCATGCCCCTCATGCATTACACTACCCATCTCTAAATGCCCAATAGGATAATCTTGAACTCTTGAGCACAAACGCTTTGTCCTCAGTGGTAGTCATGCTAATCATGCCTTCTTTGGCACTACGACCCTTCATCTCTTTTAGATTCTTTTAGTCCTTTCTGGCAGTTACCAAGAGAAAATCTTGGTGCTCTCATCCCTTTGGCGCCTTTTTTCTTTTTGAGAAAACTTTACAGTGGGTTCTATCTTTTTCAGGCTAAGCCCCTTCATTTCACACGACCATGAGTTGTGATCAGATGCCTATCCAAAATGCTCTTAGCGACTTCGCGCATCGTATGTTTAGCTGTGAGTTGCCTCAATTTTCACAACTCGTGAAACTCCGAGGTGGATCCTAGCATCGCTATCTCCTTTCCTATTCTCCATCCACGTGACCGCTGGCTATGACAGCTCACTAATCAAAATGGCACTTTGTGATCTCAGCGATCTACGATGTGGAGCCTAGCAACATGCTAGCTCCACCTTTAATCCTTCGATGATGTGACCTCCATCCCTGACCCGAGGCTGAACCTCCTGGGTGCTTCATGACTTCGGGTATAAAAATTTCCTACTGTGAGTTGCCTCAAAACTTCCAACTCATGATCTGCGAAGTGGAACTTAGAAACATGCTAGCTCCTCTCTTAACCTTCACTTATGTGACCATGGCTACAACCATGGGCCAAGCGTTCGAGCACTTCTCTTTTCACGAGCTCGTTAACTTAGTTTGCAGTGTCATATCAATGGTCCATAATGCTACCTCGATCAATGACTATGATCACTTTCTTCATTTTGGGATTTCACGTTTCGCAATGATGGAGCTTAGAGTACCTCCATCCTTTTGAGTTTTGAACTCACGACTTCAATCACCTCAGATCAACGGTCTGATATTTCCCGTGACTCAACATCCAAGATCACTTCTTCGCACTTCACGATTTCACGACTCGTGATGTCAGAGCTTAGGGCATGTCCCTTCTTTCGATTCACGAACTTGTGCTTTCCAGACCAATGGTCCAGATCTCCCCGTGATACAACAGTCAAGATCACTTCTCCGTATTTTGGGATTTCGCGACTCGCTATTATCTGAAACCTGCTCTAGATCGACGACCTACAGCCCTCTGTGATCCAACAGTCGTGATGGAATCGCAACTTTTCACTTTGCAAATTCTCGCTTATCCTATCTCTGATTTCCCGATCTACGAGTCAGCGAAATGTTGATCTCTCGCCACATGTCCTCTCTCGATGGATGGTTAGGATATACCACGTGATCTTGGAAGAATTTCTAAGTGTCAAAGGTTCTGTGAGTCCTGATGACTTTGGGTCTCTTCTGCGTTTCAGAGAATGCTATCTCTCCTGAGCTTTGGCAATGGAATTAACCTCGGCCCTGGCGCACACTTGTGCTCTACGTGAAACTCTATGCTATTCCTCTTGAGCTTCTCTATATTAGGTTCATTTTTGTTCTTTCCATCAATGACAAGCACTACTCTGCCTACAAAACATGCCAACAATCTCCCCCTTTGTCATTGATGGCAACCCAGAAAGGCTGCACTATTCTTCTTAGACCTCCAACTATAGCATTCAAACCAGACATTTTCTCCCCCTTTGACATCAATGTCAAAGAAAACATGCTCCCCTGAGTTTTTGTAGTACTTTTCGGAGGTATCATATATTCAACCAACACAAACTCCCCCTGACAGGATGGACTATTTTAGGTGAGAGAAGGGATGACGCCCAATTTCTAACGGAGATATTCAAATGGTGTCTTTGGTAGGGGTTTAGTAAAGATGTCTGCAATTTTTTTTGTGATTGGAATTTAATTCAGATGAATAAATTTGTTTGTAACCTGCTCTTTCAGAAAATGATATTTTATTGGTATATGCTTAGTCTTTGAATGGAGAACAAGATTCTTAGAGACACTAATGGCACTTGTGTTACCACAATGAATTGGAATGGAATCATTATAAGTTACTTTTCTCCTTCCCTGTGCCTTCTTGTCTTGAGGGCACACATAAATCCATATGAACTAATTGGAGTGGTTTCTCTGTTGAAGTAGATCTCTTGGATTTAAACTGTGTCCTGGGTAGCTTTCCTACTTGGCAGGGTTTACACACAAAATCTTGTGGTTTTGATATTCTTGGAAGATCTGTTACTGCCTTAAGATTTTGATCTTGATTAAGTGGTCAAAGTTTAGATGTCCAAGTCTCCTATGCCATAATCAGATTTCATCATGTTTTCTTAGATGAAACTCTTATCTATCTTCTTTCAGTACGTATACATTATTATATGTCCTTATGCCTTTGGCCACCACTTGTTTCGAGTTTACAGACTTTATCTTACAATCTTTGGAAGTGAATACCACTTCACATCCTCTGTCACACATTTGACTTACACTGAGAAAATTGTGTATCAGTCCATCTACAAGTAGAACAACCCGGGATTTTCCTTTACCATTACTCAAACTCACCATCCCTTTACCCTTGATTTTACCTGGTTCATCATTTCCAAAGGTCACATTCCTTAATTTGGTTTCACTTAGGGACATAAACTTACTTTTGTCTCTAGTCATATGTTTGGAACATCCACTGTCAATATACCAGGGGTTCTTTTGTCTTTGAGATGAAAACACTAATCCACACATTTCACCTTATTTCTTCTTCCAAACCTTGATTTTTTCAGCAAAGGGATTTAAATCTGGCTGATAGTTCTTTAAGCGACAGTCTACAGCTTTATGTCCATAATTATGGAAGACGTAACCTTCAGGGTCATTGAATAAAGAATCATAACAAGTGTTATGTTTAATCTGCGTCTTTTTCCCAGCCAGCATATGATTTGCAATTCGTGGTTGTTTATTACTTGGTTGTCTCATTCTTTGTTGTGGCAAATATTTATTCCTTGAGTATCTTGATTACTCATATCTAAATTTTAAAGAACAATTTATAGCTTTGTGACCAAAGTTAGAGCAGACAAAACAATATCCATAGAAAAATTCTTTGTACCTTGAAAATGGTTGTCTCCTTTGAGCAGGTCGATTTCTTCCATGCTAATGATTTCCTTGAGCAGAGGGTGTATTATTTCTTTTTCCTACAGATTCAGTTCTGGTACATTTTCCTTCACTTCTCCTTGGTAGCTAATTATCTTTTTTTTTTTTTGTAGATTTGTGTTTGTCAATGATTGTAGATTTGAAGAAATTGATGGATTCTTTATTGCTTGGTTGATCACTACTTGATCCTTCTTCATAACCCAAACAAGTTTTCAACTTTGGATTCCTTTTCTTATTCAGAATGGTGGCTAATCCTTATGAGGCTTTAATACTTGACAGATTTTGGTGAAACAATGCCTTAAACTTCTCCATCTCTTTTCTGGTTTTTACTATCTCTTCTTCCAAGGATTCACATCTTGCTTTCTTCTCTAATAAATGTTGTTTCAGAATGTCCTCTATTTTCTTTGCCTCTTCTAACTCCACTTTTAGTAAGGCAAAGTCTTCATTAGTTTTTTTACTATCTTTCTGGAACTGTATCAACAATTGTTTTTGCTTTTTCTTCTTAAACCTCAGTCTATCAATTTCTTCTAGGTCACTGATCAATTCTCCTTCCAAGTCAACTACAACTTCTTCATCATTAGTATCACTTCTTTTGATTTTATTATCATAATCCTCCTTGGCCATAGGCATAAAGTCATTAACCTTATCTTCACAAGAAGAGTCACTATCTGTGTCTCCTGAAGAGTCATCATTGTTTACACATAAGCTTTTCTTTTTACCAAATATCTTGGATTTGTACTTGTCTTCACCTTCAGAGTTCTGGTCCTTCTTCTTGTGTGGACACTTAGATGCAAAGTGACCTATCTTTCCACAATTAAAACAATTGAAGGGAAACTTGCCTTGTTACTTGACTGATCCTTTCTTTAATATTCTCACAATTTTTTCTTCAATTTCATCAGGCTTAGAATCCTCATTCACATCCACTATAAATGATGCTTCTCTAGAGATGGGTGTATCTTTACCTATTCTCATTTCATATGCAGTCAACGTTCCTAGAAGTTGATAAAAAGGAAGAACTTTTAGATCATTAAGTTCTTATATAGCAGAGACCTTTGGGTTGAACCTATCTGGAAGAGATCTCAAAATTTTCTAAACTAAAGAGGATTCCTCAAAATTTTCACCAAATCCTTTCATTTCATTTACTAGTTCTTAAACTCTCAGAAAGTACTTCCCAACAGTTTCAACCTCTTTCATATTTAGTTGTTCAAACTGTAATCTGTAGATTTGAAGCTTGGCATCCTTTACCTTCTCATTACCTTCATAACTTCTAATGAGTTTGTCCCATGTTTCTTTGGCCGATTCTAAGTGCATCACTTTTACAAATTTTGTTTCTGCAAGCCCACTTAGAATAGCATTCATAGCCTTAGCGTTGAAGCTGAATTCTAGCTTGTCATCCTTAGATGCTAGTACAATTGACTTTACATAACCAGTCTCTACCACATCGCAGACATCTACACCTAAATCCATTATGTAGGTTCTCATTCTAACTTTCCAGAAGGCAATGTTTGTTCCATTGAACAGGGGGGCCTTATTGGTTGAATTTCCTTCATGGCTAGCCATGTTTAAGCTATAGGATTTACCCTTAGATAAAAGGAACCAACTCTGATACCAATTGTTGGACAACTGAGAGAGGGGAGTGAATAAGTAGTTACTGTTCTTAAATAATTATAACCATTTAAATCTCATTACAAAACACTCAATGATGATCATAATAATGCAAGGAAGTAAGAAATAGATTATTCAACACCAATCACACACATGAAGCACACAGATACAGATATTCCTGAGGAAACCCATAAAGGGAGAAAACCTCTTCTTCTTGATATGATAAGTAGTCTTTATTTTTTGTACATTATTATTCTTATGAGCACCAACTCATTGTGACGCTACCACCTTTGTTTCACACGATGCAGCTTGCTGAGAGCACCAACTCTCTAGTTTCTATAGCACCCACTAGAAGGAAGCACCAACTCCTTGAGTGTTCCATCACCAACTGAATGGAAGCACCAACTTCCAGTCACACAAGCACCAACCTGTATAACAGAGAACAATAGTTCTCCCTTGCACCACCCTACCTCCTTGGTTTTTCTGGCTGCAACCAGATGGAAGCTACAACTCCCTATGTTCAAGCACCCACTTGAAACTCTGAGGACAACAGTCCTCCCTAGCACCACCATACCACCCTAAAACATAAATCTTTTCTTGTTGGAATATATTACATTGATATAGTATTTTTCAATGGCTTACCAGTCTCATCACTATTCTACTACACTTCTCTTCCCTGCCTGCATCAGTGTACTCCTCCACGCATACACTTGTGCTTTATGTTCCTCTTCCTTTTATGCTCTGTGCCCCATGTCCCTTCTATGCGCTATTCCTTCGCATGCTCTTCATAGCGCCACTGATCTGCTCTTCAGGTTGTTCACTACGTCTCAAATATGTGCATCAGGTTGTGCACAACCTCTCGTTCTACCCGCATATAAAACTATCAAAGAACCATGCCTCTCTTCTCTGTTCTGCATGACATCCACATGCCCAGACCTTTGCCAGATCATCCTAGAAACTCTTTGTATTATCTGGCGGTTTTCTCAAGATTCTTCATCTTCTCTAGCAATCACCATGAATCTCTTCAAGTTCTATGGCTGAAGAAATTAGTGGTTTCTAGTAATTACAGTCAGTCCCTATGCAATATATCCTCCTACACTTTCACATGCCAAGACCACGCCCCTCATGAGTTACACTACCCATCTCTAAACGCCAAAGAGGATAATCTCGAACGCCCAAGCACAAACACTTTGTCCTCAGTGGCAGTCATGCCAATCATACCTTCTCTGGTAGTGCGACCCTTCATCTCTTTCGGAGTCTTTCAGTCGTTTTTGGCAGTTACTGAGAGAAAACCTCGGCACACTCATCCCTTTGGCGCCTTTTTCCTTTCTGAGAAAACTTTACAGTGGGTGCTAGCTTTTCAGGCTAATCCCCTTCGTTTCACACGACCACAAGCTGTGATCAAACACCTATCCAAAAGGCGCTTCATGACTTTGTGCGTCGTATGTTCAGCTGCGAGTTGCCTCAATTTTCCCAACTCGCAAAATTCTGAGGTGGAGCCTAGCATCGCTAGCTCCTTTCCTATTCTCCCTCCAGGTGACCGCTGGCTGTGACCAGTCGCTAATCAAAAGGGCACTTCACGATCTCAGAGATCTCCAATGTGGAGCATAGCGACGTGTTATCTCCTCCCTTAATCCTTCGATGATGTGACCTCCATCTCTGACCTGGGGCTTAACCTCCTGGGTTCTTCGTGACTTCGCGTATCGTGATTTCTTGGTGTGAGTTGCCTCGAAACTCCCAACTCATGATCTACGAAGTGGAGCTTAGCAACATGCTAGCTGCTCTCTTAACCTTCGCCAATATGACCATGGCTATGACCACGGGCCAAGCATTCGAGTGCTTCTCTTTTTGCAAGCTCACTAACTTAGTTTGCAGTGTCAGATCAACGATCGACAATGCTACCTCGATCAATGGTTGTGATCACTTTCTGCATTTTGGGATTTCGCATTTCGCAATGACGAAGCTTAGAGCACCACCCTCCTTCCAAGTCCTGAACTAGTGACTTCAATCACCTCAAATCAATGGTCTGAGATTTCCCGTGACTCAACGGTCGAGATCACTTCTTCTCACTTCACGATGTCAGAGCTTAGGGCACCTCCCTTCTTCCGAGTCTCAAACTCGCACTTTCCAAACCAATGGTCCAGATCTTCCCGTGATACAACGGTCGAGATCACTTCTTCGTACTTCGGGATTTCGCGACTTGCGATTTTCCAAAACCTGTTGCAGATCGATGAACTATAGCCCTCTATTATCCAACGACTGTGATGGAATCACGACTTCGCACTTCGCGAATTCTCGCTTCTCCTATCTCTGATTTCCTGATCTGCGAGTCAATGAAATGTTGATCTCTTGCCACGTGTCCTCTCTCGATGGATGGTCAGGATCTACCATGCAATCTTTGAAGAATTTCTAAGTGTCAAAGGTTCTGCGAGTCCTGATGACTTTGGGTCTCCTCTGCGTTTCTGAGAACGTTAACTCTCCTGAGCTTTGGCAATGGAATTAACCTTGGCCCTGGCGCACACTTGCGCTCTGCATGCAACTCTGTACTATTCCTCTTGAGCTTATCTAGCATATGTTTGCTACTATTCTTGCCATCAATGACAAGCACTACTATGCCTGTAAAACATGCCAACAAGTCTCACAAGCTACATAGTGAAATTGGGCATTGGACAATTCCTAAAACTTCATGGGTCAAAATAATATGTCATCTTTGTGAGAATAAGACAATTGAAGATGAGGGGTATGCTGCTAGGGTTTCCCAGGACACAAACCACTCGCTTTAACTCTTCTTTTCTGAAGCTCGTGCGTGGTTTCTCCCTTCTTACTCCTTCTCCATGAAGCAACTACATCTTGGTGTTTTCTTAGTCCTACGGTGCCTTCCCTTCATCATTTTTTCCTGCGGGGAGAGTATCTATCTTTTCGTCAACCAATTCGTGGGAGGATCAGGATTTTCTCTGGCTGGAGGTTGTGCGGTTGTCTCCCTTGGTGATTTAGTTTTCTCGCTCTATATCCCTTTCTCACACAGACCGCGCCTATTTCCTGGATTAATTCCTTTCGATGGAGACGGTTTGTATCGTCAGCGTGGATCCTTTTTGGCTTAGGGTTGTGTTTATGTTTGTGGAAGCGTTAGCGAGGGCGTCGCCTGGTATTTTTCCTCATCGGATTTGTATTTTTGCGTCGAGAGTCTTCTGTTGTTTCGTGTGGCGGTTCTACCCTCGAGGATGTGCATATTTGGTGTTGGTGCTTGGCCCTTGCACTTTTCTCTGCTCCTGGTTTGCGGTTTCTCTCTCTAATTTCTTTGGTTTCTTTAAGGTTTGATGTATGCCTAGATCTGGTTTCTATTAGCGGTTGTGGATGTTTTTTTCCTCATATTTGGGGGTTTGTGCCAGAGCTTTGAGGTCTTATCTTTGGGCATGTGGTGTTGTAACGGACTTTGAGGTCCTATCTTTGGGCATGCAGTGTTGTGATGGACTTTGAGGTCCTAAGAGAGGGCATGCAACTTCTAGTCTTACTGTTGTTGGTAGAGGTCTACACCGATATTGTTGCTAACTAGTTCTGATGATGTGAGGATTTCATACCTCTCTGACCTGGTCCATCCAGCCACCATAGTTTTGTTGGGATTGCATATTCGGGGTTACTTCTGAGACGAGATCTCCTGTCCCGATTTTTTCCGACCTCTTTGGGGTCTCTTCCGAGTCTTTGTATCTATTCTTTCTTTCTGGCTTACAACCAGCTTTTTTGTCTCTATGGAATCTTTCTACCCAATTTTGGGTCGTGCTTAAGGCACCTACATAATGTAATTTGGTTCTCTTTGGATGAATAGAATTATGTTTTTTTCCGTGGAGAAAAAAAGACAGTTGAAGATGAAAAACACTTTATGTCATATGCAAATTAGATCACAATTTCAAATTATTTGTCAAAATACCCACCTTTGTAACCTTCTAACTCATCAAAACAATGGTGATCTTGGAATGCTAATCTTACTACTTTTGGAGCATGGGATTTTTTTTAAAGAAATTCAAATAATCTCTTACCTTTCTTAAGATTAGATAAACCAAATCTGATCCAACTTTAACCACTACCACCATCATCATATAACTTCATTTTTTCTTTATCAATAATTTTATTTTATTTTTAACATTATATTATCAATACAATATTTTTTTAATTATATTATTAAAAAAAATAAAAATCTAACCATATATTTCAATAAAATATATTACAATATTTATGGAGAACATCACACAACCACTACCGTGAGTGGAACTTAAAATATTTTAAATCAAACAATATATATATCCCGAAATATATCTCACACAACAACTATCTTGACTAAACCTTAAAATATTTTAAAAGGAGGTAAATATATATTAAAAAAAAAAAAACGTTTCTTGACCAAGAACTTATGTTAAAGGTCTCCTTTTCGAAAGAACTGGTCGTGTTCTTCCGAAGGCGTTCTCCCTTTTAATTTTCGAGAGAAAATTTACGGAAACGCTGCTACAAACGTTATAAGCGATAAACACTCGCTGGATGTAATTTTACATCTTCCCATTTCCTCATGGATGTCTTCGGTGTCTCAGAGATGGTATCAATAGTCTGCTATTCACGCTATTTTTCGCCAAATATTCCCTTTTCTGCTACGTTTCTTCGTCAAATACTTATGGACGCCATGGCTTATTTATGGAGCGCTGAAAAACCAGGGATTCAAAGGTGAGCTACTTTACTATTTTTTTTCCATTGGGTTTAAATTATTGTTGCATATATGTAGATTTGGAGAGGGAGCTATTCTTTATTTTCCTTATGTCATGAAGATCTAATAAAGTCTAGTGCATAATAGTTGCTTGGATTTGCATATAAAACACCACTGAAAAGATTAAAAAAAAACAATTGATTCATAAATTGACATTTTCTAGTTTATGAACAAAATAACAAACAAACAAGTTTTATAAGTCAACGGAAACATGAAATATAGTAACAAACTAACTAAGTGAATCACAAATCTTCCTAGCAAGAGTATTCATGGAAAGAGCCTCGGAGGGAAAGCATGCCCACATAGATCTCCTCCTCCTATTTTCTTGTATATTTTTAGAATCTAGTGCTAAAATTTTCCTTGTTTGCCAAAGTTTGAGCTTCAAGTTTGAATTTTGGCAAATGTTAAATCTTTGCTTCAAATTTGAGGAACGTGATGTTAAATTTTATTTTCTAATGTGAAAATAGCTATAAGCAAGGCCGACCCTAAACATTAGGGCATATATCTTCCTACCCATTTTATGTTGGTTAATAACTTAACATGAAATAAGTCACTCTGTGTCTTTAGAGTTCAAATTCAAATTGTAGACCCAACCATATGTCATGACCCTCGTATCTATAATTCTAAAAAACTTAAACAAGCATAGTTGTTGATGTTTGTAGCATCGAACATGTACTTCCACATAGGTCTAAGTGTGTAGATGTGTGGAAGTTGTCCAAAGCCTTATATCTTGATACTTTACTTTAACTAAAGGAATTATTAAAGTAAAGTACTTTTATTAATTAGTTGAGTTTATTTAATGAAATGCTAAAATAATTGGAATTAGTGAATGAAATCTTAGCCATTGATCTCAATTGAGGTTAGAAGTAATCTCAACCATCAATCACTTTGGAGATTAGGGTTAGTTCATAACTCAATATTATAAAAGAAAGGCTAGGATTGAGAAGGTTGAGAGATTGTTTTTTAAACATAGAGGATTGGATCATGAAAGATTTTCATTCAAGGAGATCCTGGATAGGTGGAGAAGGAATTCCATCTAGATATCAATATAGGTTAGAGAAAAGAGGTAGTCATGCGTGGGTTTCAGTAGATTGGAGCCGCAACAAAAAGGTCGTGTCATACAAATTTGTTGTATAGTTTTTATGCACATGTACGTGAGTTTCGATGGAGACAGATGTGCATACACAGGTTTTCTTAAGGAGAGGTGTGTACATCTCAAGAAACATCAAAATATGGGATCGTACAACATATTAGGAGTTGCTAGGGTTTGCAGGTGTTATCTAAAGTTTTATGCATTTCTCTATGGGACATTTTCCCTGTAAGGGAGCCCTTGTAAACTTTGAATTTATTTGAATTATAATTTTAGTTGATGAGCATAATATATGTGTGTCTGGCATATGAGATTTTGGTTTCTAGTATTGTTTTTTCTATATTTATTTGAGTTGATTATTCCAGCAAGTGTATTCTATTTTGTGAGATGTTAATTTAATTTACAACAAGGAAATCACTAGATAACAAAGTACCTAGGTGCCGAGATTAAGGAATCCATATCTCAAATCCACATCTGTAAGAAGCATATCTATCAAATATTCAAGGAGATCTCATCATATCTATAACCAATAGTCAGGAATCAAGGGTTGGATTTCAGGGAAACAACCATACTAAAGAAAAACAAGGGTTTGTAGTCCTATAGAGCTATAAGCAGGTTGCATAAAGGAAATTCATGTACATACGTTGGTTTTATTAAGGAAAGTCACGCATGTACACAAGTTTCATTATTGACGGGTGCATACAAGAACATACAGGTCAATACATGGGAAGTTTTAGCAGTAGGCTATTTCTAGGGCATATTATTAGGTCTCGGGATGGAAAAAACTAGTCTAAGAGTTGAAGATAGATTGGATGGAGCATCCAAATTCCTATCTTAGAAAGTAAGAGTTACTTTGGATTTGAAGGAATATAAATTTTGGGAGATGGTGGAAAAAGCAGTTCCTCCACCGATAGATTCACAAGATTTGGAAGCTCACCAGAAGAAGGAGATCAAATCCCAGCATGTAATCTTGGATTCGTTGAAGGATCGTCTAATTCCTTACTTATCCAAGAAGAAGATGACTAAGGAAATGTTTGATTCCCTAGTAGGACTATTCCAGAGTGATAACATGAATAAGAGGATTGTTTTAAGAAATAACTCATATCAGACATATCTATGCATATGTCTAGATATGATAATGTTACCAACTACTTCACGAGGATCACTTGGGTATGTGATCAGATTGGAGCTATAGGGATAAATTGGATGAGTTAGAGATCATTAATGTGTCATTGAGTGGTTTTCCCAAGTCTTGGGAACCATTTGTCAATGGAGTCTGGGCTCGAAAAAAAGTCTCATATTGGCAAAGGCTCTGGGATGATTTACTCTAAGAAGAGACTCGAGAGGAGTCCAAAAGAAACAACAAGATAAGTAGTTGTGAGAAATTGGTCCTTGTCAATAAGACAAGGAAGGGAAAGGGAAAGGGTTCTAGCAATAAGGGTAACAATGATGGAGGAACATCACATCCAGTGAAGAAGAAGGACTTGAGTAAAATCAAGTGCTTCTCATGTCATAAGAATGGAAATTATGCATCTCAGTTGATCTAAAAATGAAAAAGACTTATATTCTTGAAATTATTTGCAAGTAAAATTTATGTGTTAAAATGCAAATGGATCAACTTTGCAAAACAAATTTAATAGGATTTACTCATTCAAGATGCATATAAATAGCAGCAATAACAGTGAACAGAAAACACATAACACAACAAATGATAAAGGAGTTCACCCCTCTCTTGGGCTACATCTCCTGGTCCGGCTTCCAATGGATCATTTGTATTATTTGCTCAAAGTGCTCAAAAATGTGATTTACAATGCTCAAAATTCCAAATAGATTGCTCCAATGGATTCAGAACGTCCAAAAACCCCTATTTGGGCTTTTTCGGCACCTCGTTTGGCCAAAAATTGAAGAAGATATGCTTCCTGGAAGTCCCCCTTCAAACTTGTTATCTCTGCATCTACAAAACGCACCCTTGTTGGCTCAACCTAGCCCACACACATATTTAAGAATTAAAACTTAGCACCGGATGCAACCGCGCGAACCATGCAAACTGTAGGACGGTTACAAGCACACCTAGCCCCTAACTGTTAAGGGCAAGGTCGTATGACCCATATGACCGCGCGCAAGTGCAAACATAGGCCCTCGTTTCCACAAGCCAATGGCTAAACAACAAGTGGTGGGTCGTTTGTATAACCGTTGAACCGAATTCAAACCAAATCACGCGCATGCATATGGCATAACATGTGGTCATATTACAACAATGTATCCGTCCAGGGGTTGGGGCTAAGCCCCAACCTGGACCCCTGTGCCAATACATAAACAATTCAAACTTAAAACTATTCAAAACCATACATATATCAAGGCATATGGTGGGGCACGTTGGAAACACATACTATGCAAAGGATTTACATGTGGGTGGAGGTCACAGGGTCGAACCCGGTGGACTCCAATAAATTTTTATATAACAACCAATAACAAGGTGCCACGTGGCAGCCCATGACTAGGCCACGTGGCACAGTACGACCAACCAAATACTACCACGTGTCGCAATGTCATTCAGCCACAACTGCCAACTATCTGCCACTCAGCTCTACCACGTGTCATAGGGACTGCCACTTATCTCTGCCATGTGTCGTATGGACTGTACAGTCAGCAGCCATACAGACTGTACGGACTGTACAGTCAGCATCCCTTTTTTTTGCTTGTTTGTCATTTTGAACAAAATGTGATATCTCTCGCTCTTGACGTCTGTTTGAACCCAAATGAGTTGTGTTGGGTTTGTAATGATGAGGCCTACGCTCTCGTTCGATTTGAAGTGATTCTGAGCACTTTGAATTTTTGAGCAAAATTTGATCCCCTAGATCACACCTTCCCATTGGAAAGCTTTTGGACCTCCAAAAGACTATTTTCAGTCTATTTGAAGATGAGGGTATAGTTCCCTCACCTTTCCAACCTCAATCCACTTGGATTTTCTTGGATTTGTACCTTTAAGACCAACTCGAAGATACTCCACA
>SNQJ01S0013080.1:0-17476 GCA_010110895.2 Picea sitchensis | reverse complement strand
GGATTTGTACCTTTAAGACCAACTCGAAGATACTCCACATTTCCTCGTTTTGAAGTTCGCATTCTCCTGTCAAGGATTGTGTCTTCATGCAGTTTTGTAAGATATTCTAGGGAAAAATCATCTATAGAAGGAATCTGAACATGATCTCCTTGATCATCAATCAAAGGAGGCTCATACAATTTCAAATTCTCAACATTAACAACTGCATACATTTTCATATAAGGAGGCAAATCTAAACGAAATGCATTGTTACCAATTTTGTCAATAATCTTGAAAGGACCATATCGAATTTGTTTCAATTTTTTACCTTCTCCTTTAAGCCTCTCCTTACTGATGTAAATCCAAACGTCATCTCCAACTTGGAAATTGTGATCAACACGATGTTTGTCATGTCTCGTCTTGTACTTGGCCTGACTCCTTTCCAACTTCTCTTGCACTATTTGATATATCGATTGAATTTGTTCAATGAACTTTTCTGCCCTATCAATGTCATATTGAGCTTCAATAGAAATAGCATTCCCAAAGATAAAATCTTGACTTAACCTTAAATATTTTAAAAGGAGGTAAATATATATTAAAAAAAAAAAAAAGTTTCTTGACCAAGAACTTATGTTAAAGGTCTCCTTTTTGAAAGAACTCGTCGTGTTCTTCCGAAGGCATCCTCCCTTTTAATTTTCGAGAGAAAATTTACGGAAACGCTGCTACAAACGTTATAAGCGATAAACACTCGCTGGATGTAATTTTACATCTTCCCATTTCCTCATGGATGTCTTCGGTGTCTCAGAGATGGTATCAATAGTCTGCTATTCACGCTATTTTTCGCCAAATATTCCCTTTTCTGCTACGTTTCTTCGTCAAATACTTATGGATGCCATGGCTTATTTATGGAGCGCTGAAAAACCAGGGATTCAAAGGTGAGCTACTTTACTATTTTGTTTCTATTGGGTTTAAATTTTTGTTGCATATATGTAGATTTGGAGAGGGAGCTATTCTTTATTTTCCTTCTCTCATGAAGATCTAATAAAGTCCAGTGCATAATAGTTACTTGGATTTGCATATAAAACACCACTGAAAAAGATTAAAAAAAAAAATTGATTCATAAATTGGCATTTTGTAGTTTATGAACAAAATAACAAACAAACAAGTTTTATACATCAACGGAAACATGAAATATAGTAACAAACTAACTAAGTGAATCACAAATCTTCCTAGCAAGAGTATTCATGGAAAGAGCCTCAGAGGGAAAGCATGCCCACATAGATCTCCTCCTCCTATTTTCTTGTATATTTTTAGAATCTAGTGCTAAAACTTTCCTTGTTTGCCAAAGTTTGAGCTTCAAGTTTGACTTCTGGCAAATGTTAAATCTTTGCTTCCAATTTGAGGAACGTGATGTTAAATTTTATTTTCTAATGTGAAAATACCTATAAGGAAGGTCGACCCTAAACATTAGGGCATATATCTTCCTACCCATTTCATGTTGGTTAATAACTTAACATGAAATAAGTCACTCTGTGTCTTTAGAGTTCAAATTCAAATTGTAGACCCACCCATATGTCATGACCCTCGTATCTATAATTTTAAAAAACTGAAACAAGCATAGTTGTTGATGTTTGTAGCATCGAACATGTACTTCCACACAGGTCTAAGTGCGTAGATGTGTGGAAGTCGTCCAAATCCTTATATCTTGATACTTTAATTTAATTAAAGGAATTATTAAAGTAAAGTATTTTTATTAATTAGTTGAGTTTATTTAATGAAATGCTAAAATAATTGGAATTAGTGAATGAAATCTTAGCCATTGATCTCAATTGAGGTGAGAAGTAATCTCAACCATCAATCACTTTGGAGATTAGGGTTAGTTCATAACTCAATATTATAAAAGAAATGATAGGGTTGAGAAGGTTGAGAGATTGTTTTTTAAACATAGAGGATTGGATCATGAAAGATTTTCATTCAAGGAGATCTTGGATAGGTGGAGAAGGAATTCCATCTAGATATCAATATAGGTTAGAGAGAAGAGAGAAAAGAGGTAGTCGTGCATGGGTTTCAGTAGATTGGAGCCGCAACAAAAAGGTCGCTTCATACAAATTTGTTGTATAGTCTTTATGCACATGTACGCGAGTTTCGATGGACACAAATGTGCATACACAGGTTTTCTTAAGGAGAGGTGTGTACATCTCAAGAAACATCAAAATATGGGATCGTACAACATATCAGGAGTTGCTAGGGTTTGCAGGTGTTATCTAAAGTTTTATGCATTTTTTTGTGGGCCATTTTCCCTGTAAGGGAGCCCTTGTAAACTTTGAATTTATTTGAATTATAAGTTTAGCTGATGAGCATAATATATGTGTATCTTGCATGTGAGATTTTGGTTTCTAGTATTGCTTCTGCTATATTTATTTGAGTTGATTATTCCGGCAAGTGTATTCTATTTTGTGAGATGTTAATTTAATTTACAATAAGGAAATCACTAGATAACAAAGTACCTAGGTGTCGAGATTAAGGAATTTCAACATGGTATCATAGCCCATGCTCTGAAAGGAATCCATATCTCGAATCCACATCAATAAGAAGCATATCTATCAAATATTCAAGGAGATCTCATCATATCTATAACCAATAGTCAAGAATCAAGGGTTGGATTTTAGGGAAACAACCATACTAAAGAAAAACAAGGGTTTGTAGTCCTATAGAGCTATAAGCGGGTTGCATAAAGGAAAGTCACGCATGTACAAAAGTTTCATTAGTGACGGGTGCATACAAGATCATACAGGTCAATACATGGGAAGTTTTAGCAGTAGGCTATTTCTAAGGCATATTATTAGGTCTTGGGATGGCAGAAACCAGTCTAAGAGTTGAAGATAGATTGGATGGAGCATCCAAATTCCTATCTTAGAAAGTAAGAGTTACTTTGGCTTTGAAGGAATATAACTTTTGGGAGATGGTGGACAAAGTAGTTCCTCCACCGACGGATTCACAAGATTTGGAAGCTCANAGAGTTGAAGATAGATTGGATGGAGCATCCAAATTCCTATCTTAGAAAGTAAGAGTTACTTTGGCTTTGAAGGAATATAACTTTTGGGAGATGGTGGACAAAGTAGTTCCTCCACCGACGGATTCACAAGATTTGGAAGCTCACCAGAAGAAGGAGATCAAATCCCAGCATGTAATCTTGGATTCGTTGAAGGATCATGTAATTCCTTACTTATCCAAGAAGAATATGACTAAGTAGATGTTTGATTCCCTAGTAGGACTATTCCAGAGTGATAACATGAATAAGAAGATTGTTTTAAGAAATAAACTCAGATCAGTCATATCTGTGCATATGTCTAGATATGATAATGTTACCAGCTACTTCATGAGGATCACTTGGGTATGGGATCAGATTGGAGCTATAGGGATAAATTGGATGAGTTAGAGATCATTAAGGTGTCATTGAGTGGTTTTCCCAAGTCTTGGGAACCATTTGTCAATGGAGTCTGGGCTCGGAAAAAACTCTCATATTGGCAAAGGCTCTGGGATGATTTACTCTAAGAAGAGACTCGAGAGGAGTCCAAAAGAAACAACAAGATAAGTAGTTGTGAGAAATTGGTCCTTGTCAATAAGACAAGGAAGAGAAAAGGAAAGGGTTCTAGCAATAAGGGTAACAATGATGGAGGAACATCACAGCCAGGGAAGAAGAAGGACTTGCGTAAAATCAAGTGCTTCTCATGTCATAAGAATGGAAATTATGCATCTCAGTGTCCATAGAAGAAGGGAAAAGGAAAGATGCAGACAACAAGATCAACAAAGATACATCTAGATGAGTTTTGAACGAAATTTGAGAAGGATTTCTCACTAGTTTCTTTCCTTTCTACCAACACATCTACCAAGAGTGTATGGTACTTGGAAAGTGGTGCATCTTATCATATGAAAGAAGCATGATAACTATTTAGTAGAATAATGGAGAGGGAATTAGGGATTCATGTGGAGCTTGGTTATGATTCCAAGTATGTAATGAAGGGAGAGGGAACAATTTTGTTCCAACTTGAGTTGGGAGGTTCATTTGGTACCCAGGATGTGCTTTATGTACCAAGACTGAAGAATAAATTTCTCTTAGTCTCATATATGGAGGACATGATTTTTTTTCCGTTAGTTTTCAGAGAGAGAAAGTACTCATACCTCCATACAAAACTAGCCTAGACACAGAAGTGGTCATTGGGGTTAGAGAGGGTGCTTTATACACGTTGCAAGTAAAACTTGTTCAGGCCTTGGTACATGACCTTGATAATCTATGTTAGCTATGGCACATGACATTGGGAAACTTGCACTATAGAGCATTGTCAATTATTAGGGGGATTGTTACAGGTCTTACAGAGTTCAATATTGAGTATTAGGGAGTATGTAGAGGGTGTGCAATTAGCAAGAATTCCAAGGCTGCTTTTCCAGGCAGCGAGATTAGGTTTAAGGGGATATTGGATCTTATACATTCAGATGTGATTGGGCCAATGTTAGTAGCATCAGTAAAGGGAGTGTCATACTATGTGACGTTCATTGATTAATTTTCTAGGAAAACTTGCACCTTCTATATGAATACTAAGGATGATGTCTTCAGTTAGTTTCAAAAGTTCAGGGCTTCGGTGGAGACCCAGATAGGGAAGAATATCAAGGTATTGACGTCGGATAATGGGAGAGAGTAAACCTCCAATTACTTCAAGTATTTATGCAAGGAGGAAGGGATCGAGAGGGATTTGACAGTCGCATACAACCCTTAGTAGAATGGGGTTGACGGGATTTGACAGTCGCATACAAAAGTTTCATTAGTGACGGGTGCATACAAGATCATATAGGTCAATACATGGGAAGTTTTAGCAGTAGGCTATTTCTAGGGCATATTATTAGGTCTTGGGATGGCAGAAACCAGTCTGAGAATTGAAGATAGATTGGATGGAGCATCCAAATTCCTATCTTAGAAAGTAAGAGTTACTTTGGCTTTGAAGGAATATAACTTTTGGGGGATGGTGGACAAAGTAGTTCCTCCACCGATAGATTCACCAGATTTGGAAGCTCACCAGAAGAAGGAGATCAAATCCCAGCATGTAATCTTGGATTCATTGAAGGATCATCTAATTCCTTAATTATCCAAGAAGAATATGACTAAGGAGATGTTTGATTCCCTAGTAGGACTATGCCAGAGTGATAACATGAATAAGAAAATTGTTTTAAGAAATAAACTCAGATCATTCATATCTGTGCGTATGTCTAGATATGATAATGTTACCAACTACTTCACAAGGAGCACTCGGGTATGTGATTAGATTGGAGCTATAGGGATAAATTGGATTAGTTAGAGCTCATTAATGTGTCATTGAGTGGTTTTCCCAAGTCTTGGGAACCATTTGTCAATGGAGTCTGGGCTCGGAAAAAACTCTCATATTGGCAAAGGATTTGGGATGATTTACTCCAAGAAGAGACTCGAGAGGAGTCCAAAAGAAACAACAATATAAGTAGTCGTGAGAAATTGGTCCTTGTCAATAAGACAAGGAAGGGAAAAGGAAAGGGTTCTAGCAAGAAGGGTAACAATGATGGAGGAACATCACAGCCAGGGAAGAAGAAGGACTTGAGTAAAATCAAGTGCTTCTCATGTCATAAGAATGGAAATTATGCATCTCAGTGTCCATAGAAGAAGGGAAAAGGAAAGATGCATACAACAACATCAGCAAAGATACATCTAGATGATTTTTCAACGAAATTTGAGAAGGATTTCTCACTAGTTTCTTTCCTTTCTACCAACACATCTACCAAGAGTGTATGGTACTTGGATAGTGGTGCATCTTGTCATATGAAAGAAGCATGAGAAATATTTAGTAGAATAAAGGAGAGGGAATTAGGGATTCATGTGGAGCTTGGTTATGATTCCAAGTATGTAATGAAGGGAGAGGGAACAATTTTGTTCCATCTTGAGTTGGGAGGTTCATTTGATGCCCAGGATGTGTTTTATGTACCAGGACTGAAGAAGAACTTGCTCTTAGTCTCATATATGGAGGACATGATTTTTTTTCCGTTAGTTTTCAGAGAGAGAAAGTACTCATACCTCCATAGAAAACTAGCCTAGACACAGAAGTGGTCATTGGGGTTAGAGAGGGTGCTTTATACATGTTGCAAGTAAAACTTGTTCAGGCCTTGGTACATGACCTTGATAATCTATGTGAGCTATGGCACATGGCGTTGGAAAACTTGCACTATAGAGCATTGTCAATTATTAGGGGGATTATTACAGGTCTTACAAAGTTCAATATTGAGTATTAGGGAGTATGCATAGGGTGTGCAATTAGCAAGAATTCCAAGGTTTCTTTTCTAGGAAACAAGATTAGGTCTAAGGGGATATTGGATCTTATACATTCATATGTGATTGGGCCAATGTTAGTAGCATCAGTAAAGGGAGTGTCATACTATGTGACGTTCATTGATGAATTTTCTAGGAAAAGTTGCACCTTCTATATGAATACTAAGGATGAGGTCTTCAGTTAGTTTCAGTAATTCAGGGCTTAGGTGGAGAGCCATATAGGGACGAATATCAAGGTATTGAGTTTGGATAATGGGAGAGAGTAAAACTCCAATTACTTCAAGTATTTATGCAAGGAGGAAGGAATCGAGAGGGATTTGACAATCGCATAAAACCCTTAGTAGAATGGGGTTGTGGAGAGAAGGAATGGGTCCATCATCGGTTCTACCAAGGCTATTATACATAGACATGAGTTTCCTTTGTTTCTTTGGGAAGAGGCATGTAACATGAAAATATATGTGTAGAAAATGAGTTCTCAAAGGATATTGGGGGACAAGACTCAGGAGGAGGCATTCTTAGGGGTAAAGCCAAAGATAGGGAATTTGAGGATCTTTGGTTGTACAGTATACATCCATGTGTCTGTGGAGAATAGGATGAAGTTGGAGCCTTCAAAACAGAATAATATATTTGTGGGTTATAGCCAAACCTCAAAGGATTATAGGATCTTCATAGAAACATAGCAGAAGATAGTTGTGAGCAGAGATGGAGAACTTGGAATATAGTAAATCTCAGTAGTCATCAAAAGTGATAGAGGACGAGGAGAGACAAGCTCTAAAGGATGAGTAGTGCTCAACAAATTCTAGTTCAGGGAGTCATACTTCAAGTGGAAGGAGGGGTTAATTCCTTCCAATTATGTCAGGAGACTCGGGTGGCTATTCATTACATTGAGGTATGTTGGTGAGGCTCCTAGGAGTGTAGCCTAGAAGAGAAGGCCTCCAAGGAAGTTTCTAAACGATATGGTGCTTATGAGTAGCATCATTTATTTTGAGCCTTCCAATTTTCATGAAGCAATAGATCAGTAGGTTTGGAGGGATGCCATGGTGGAGGAGTACACATTTATCATGAGGAATGATTTTTGGGACATAGTGTTGAGACCGAAGGGGAAGTCACTTGTGAATTCCAAGTGGCTCTACAAGATAAAGCATGTTGTAAATGGTATCATCAAGAAGTTCATGGAAAGAGGGTTCTCCCAAAGAGAGGGAGTGGACTACAAGGAGATATTTGCTCCAGTTTTTAGGTATGCTTATGTTCAATATGCTATTTATATTTCTTCAGTTATGAGGTGGATGATTCACTAGATGGATGTGAAGATATCTTTCCTCAACATGATCATTGAGGAGGAATTATATATATATATATATATAAACCTCAGGGATTTGAGGTACAAGGGAGGGAGTCTCATGTCTGTAGGATTTAAGAAAGCCTTGTACAAACTGAAATAGGCACCCAGGGCATGGTATTCAAGGATTAATGGATAATTGCACAGTATGGGATTTACCAAGAGTGAGTCGGATCCTAACTTGTACTTCATACTTGTTGGTTCTGATCCACTCATATTGATGTTGTACATGGATGATTTGTCTCTCACAGTTGTAGAGGAGTTTATAGCAGGGTGAAAAGGAGATTTAGCTATAGAGTTCGAGTAGAAGGACATTGACTTGATGAAATATTTCTTGGCGTTATAGGTATGGAAAATATCAGGAGATATATTCCTTGGTCAAGGGAAGTAACCAGTGGAGATCTTCAGGAGATTTAGGATGGAAGAATATAGACCAATGGCTACACCTATGGTTACCAATCTGAAGAAGGTTGTCACTTCATAATCAGAGTTGGTGGCTCCTAGGATATACACACATCTGATAGGGTCTTTGATCTATTTGGCCAGCACCGAGATAGATATAGGATTTGTTGTGAACACCTTGAGTCAATTCATGGTGGAGTCGAGGAAGGTGAATTGGATAGCAATGAAGCATGTGCTCAGGTACTTGAGAGGTACAATGGAGTATGAATTGAGGTATCTTGGAGGTGATGGAGTGAGGTTGTAGAAATATTCAAAATCGGATTGAGAAAGGAGTGCAATAGACAGAAAAATCACCTCAAGGTGTTGCTTCAACTTAGGATCAACAATGAATACATGGTTTAGAAGGAAGTAGAATTTTGTAGCACTTAGTTCAATAGAGTTAGAATATATGGAAGCGATTATGACTATTTGTGAATCCATTTTGATTCGTAAATTGCTTACATGTTTATTTGATCAGGAGTTGGAGCCTACAATGATATACTGTGATAATCCGAGTTATATCAAACTCTTTGAGAATCCGGTATTCTGTGATAGGTCCAAGGATATTAAGATCATGTATCGCTTCATCCGAGGCAGGATCCAAAAGGGAGCAGTCAAGCTTCAGTATGTTTCCAAAGATGAGTAGGCTGAAGATATTCTGATCAAACCTTCAATTAAAGAAAAGTTTGTGTTCTTCAGGGACAAACGTAGAATGGTGAAGAATACCTTCCTTTCTAAGAGGAGTGTTGATGTTTGTAGCATCATACAAGTATTTCCACAGAGGTCTAAGTATATATATGTGTGGAAGTCATCCAAAGCCTTCTACAATGATACTTTAATTTAATTAAAGGAATTATTAAAGTAAAGTTCTTTTATTAATTAGTTGAGTTTATTTAATGAAATGTTGAAATTAATTAGCAGTGGTGAATTAAATCTTAGCCATTGATCTCAAGTGAGGTGAGAATTAATCTCAACAGTTAATCACTTTGGAGATTAGGGTTAGGTCATAACTCAAAATTATAAAAGAAAGGATAGGGTAATGAAGGTTGAGAGATTATTTTTGACACGTAGATGATTGGATCATGAAGGGTTGTGATTCAAGGAGATCTTGGATAGGTGGAGAAGTTCCATCTAGAGATCAATATAGGTTAGGGAGAAGAGAGAAAAAAGGTATCCGCAAGTGGGTTTCGAAAAATTGTAGCCACAACAACGGGGTCACACTGTATGGAATTTTCCATATAGTCTTTGTGCATTTGTATGTGGGTTTCAGTGGAGACAGTAGTGTATATGCGGGTTTTCTTAAGGAAATGTGAAAATTCGAGATTAGAAAGCATATCAAGATTTGTTAGGGTTTGCAGGTGTTGTCTAATTTTTTATGTATTTCTCTTTGGGCCATTTTCCCAGTAAGGGAAAGCTTGTAATAGTTGAAGTTATTTGAAGGATAAGCTTAGATTGTGGGAAGAATATATGTGTGTCTTGTGTATGAGATTTTGGTTTCTAGTATTGTTTTTGCTATATTTATTTGATTTGATTATTCGAGAAATTGTACTTTTTTGTGTGAGCTACTAATTTGATTTACAACAATGAAATCACTAGATAACAAAGTACCTAGGTGCTGAGATTAAGGAATTTCAACAATAGTCTCCCAAATGTTAGAATCCAAACCCATAATATTACTCATAGTTTTTATAAAGTTTTTTATTCCATTTGATGATTGATGCCTTAGTAATGCTCCATAATGATTTAGAATTCACCCAAATAGTTATATTTATTCTACAGGTGTCCAAATATGGTGAGAATTCCTCTTGTTTCCTATCATTTGAATTTTGGATGAGGGGACTATAGAGTTTCCCTTCTTCCATAATTAAGGTATATATACAATAAAATGGATTTCCAAATGAAATAGCTCTACACTACTATGTTAAGTAATGATACAATATTGAAATCCACACTCATTGGATAGTCTATATATATCTCATTTTTATTAAACCATATATATCAATCCAATTTTCAATCGAACTATATAAAACTCTAAATGCCTTATAGAAATGAACTACAATCTTGGAGTTATACGAGAATGTACTGCTAATTAAACCAAGATGATGCCAAATGTACTAAACACCTCATGCTCTCTACAACTGATATAATCCAAATTCCAATAACTAGTTTTGATAGGGAGGGCCTATGAGAAATCCTTAAGGCTTGTAGAAATTAAATACATGAGTAAGGTGAGCAACTAGAGGCATCAAGACTAGCTATTTAAATCATCTCTATCATCCCGCCTTCCTCCTAAAGGAAAATATAAGTGATTGGGGTGATGGAAAAATAGAGGAACAATTTTGGATCTAATTTCTTAAGAATTACATCAAATGCATAATGTGCATGGATCCATGTTGAAATGTTTGTTCCATATTAGTTGATGTTGACATGTTTATATATCATATTTAACTAATGATTTAAGGTTTTTAGATGGTATTCTCACCATACAAACTATCAGAGGGCCTATGTTGCCTACCCAAGGCTTTGTATTATAATATTTTAATTTATTTCCTTGTAGAGGCATCCACTTGTCTCTCATCCTCCATGTATCTACACCCACTTGTCTCATCCTTCATGCATATTCTCCACATCCCCTCTCCCTAGTCATCATACTCCTTTTATTTTTTTCATGAAGTTTGCTCTTCTATCTTTTAGAGCTTCCTCTATAAACATGTTTTTTACATGTTGGATGTGCAAGGAAGTCATAACACATCGATTCATTCTACTGGGAAATATGTGCTCTACTAAGATAGCTACACATGATGATACATAACATTGTTATATATGCATGTCATAAACTTGCAATTGGTCATGTTCTATCCTATAGTAATACACCTACTCAAATAATTTGATCCACAAAATGAGGCTTATGCCCACCCTACCTATATTTTTATTACTTATTTATTGGAATTAACTAGGACAATAATAATCCTTAGTTTTATTTGTATTTGAATCAATCCCTTGCATAAGTGTCTTTCACATGTTAATATAAGGTGGGTTTGGATTTAGCAAACTTAGAATTTTAATCTTTTAAGTTCCAATAGTATATAATCTTTCTCTTAAGTGGCGAATAAAGGTTCTCCATGATATGAGATGGCATTTTCATCTTCATTATTTCCCACAATAAAGAGCATGTATTTCATTATTTTGTTGTAGAAAATGTAAGAACTAGATGCTATGCAACTTTCTCGTGTTTATCGAGTGTTTATATATGATATTTAACCATCTCATCACATAGGTGTTTGGTGCATTAAGGAGTTCCTACACATAAGAAGGGTAATTATTATAGAAGGTGTATTAAAACTACGGTGAATAATTCTTAGTTTTGAGTTAACACAAATATTCCAAGATGGTTGCTTGCAGTATAGGTGGATCATTTGAATAGTGTGTTATTCAAAATAGTGATTTATACAAAATAGTTCTCAACATGTTTCAACCCTTAAAATTTGATTTATCCCTCATTCATTCATTGAACATTACCTAGAACTAATGTGGATAGGTATCGAGAATGCAAGTGGGAAACTAGAAGTAAGCAATGCAATGAATGATGGCTAGTTGGTAAAAGTGGGGCTTAGAACCATGTTATAATTAGAAGATTCCTAGGCCACTAAGAGATGAATATTTGTAGGAAAACTAAAACTTCTAAAACTTAAGATGTTAAAAGACCCTAGACATTGGAAAATCCAAAAGAAAAGATGAAACCTCTAATAGAAAATTGTAACTCAAATGGGTAGAGGAAAGGAGGGAAGAGGGGACATAGGGGATGATAGTCAAAGGGAGGATAGAGAGGCAAATAAATTTCTTGGAAGAAGGATGGAATATAGTCATCCTCATTCTTGTCTAGGAATACTTGATGAGACCACTTGTAACATACCTAGTTTTATTTGTGCCTAATTGAGGGTATGGGTACCAAAATTTATTTTCATATATTAAACTGTGATGGAAATTTTGAACTTATAGGAAAATTGATCCGAATTTATGAGCGAAACGAAATGAAAACACATATTTATAATATTAACACTGGGAAATGGTGAATAATAACAAAGATACATTAAAACTTGACTTCTATTAAATAAGAAAAATGTTGAAACCATAAAATGCAGACTGAAAACAAGCTTGTTAGAATGGTGGTAGCTTGTCTCTGAGAAGAGATGTGACAACTACACTCATTCAAAAGAAGATGAGTACAATGAGGATTTGAAGGAATTTTTACAATAAACATGAATTCCAAAACCCTAGACATCCAAAAACCTAACCCTAGGAGATGAAGTGCCAAAATTCATGTGGGCCCCGTTGGGGTAAGTTAGTACATCAACTTCCCAGGATCATAAATTTTTCATACGATCTTTGTTTAGGGAGAATGATAGCTCATTGGAAAGTATCGACAAGGAGATTCATTTTGGGGGATCAATCAAAGACTTTGGCCATCATTGGGGTGACCAATCATGAAAAAATGTTGTTGAGGCCCTCAAAATGGCCCCAAAAGTTTGGGACCGAAAAACTGTTAAAAATAGTAAATTTCCAAAAGACTGTTTTGAGCCAGTTGGAATAGGTAGATGGCCACTGAGATCCTCTTGGATAAATAATCCCCCATTAGGAATCAATGGTCTCCATTACGTTGAGCTCCCCCATCAGATGAGGAAATTTCTGTTGAATTTGAGCCTGGGTGAGCCACTTGCCTTGGTGCAGGAGTTTCCTTGCTTTGATAACCCGATAAAGTTGGATCTGTTGCTGGTGAGTTCCCTTGACCTGTGCTTCCATGATAATATTATTGGATTAATTCTCTATGTAGTTAGGGTTGAGCTCTAATGGTGTCAACTATTTTTTTATCTCCGAGGTGTCCAATAATGGTGGAAAATAGGGTCAAAAGAGGTCCACATTGAACATTGGGTGCAAGCCAAGGAAGTAGGGAATGTTGAGCTCAAAATAATTGTCACCCACAACCTTGATGATGGCATGAGGTCCATAACAGAGTGGACGTAGATTCCGATGAAGCACTATAAGGTGTTCTTTCTGCAAGTGAAACCAAACTTTGTCTCCCATCTGAAAATGGTGTGGCACCCAGTGTTGATCATGACTTTGCTTTCACTTGGCATTGGACTTCTGTAAAATATCTTGAATCTGTTGGCAGATGTGTTGGATCTTCTCAATGAACTAGGTGTCTTTGTCAGCTTTGGTTGGAGTATGCGATGAGTCTTCTTGGGTGGCCGCAAGGGGTAGTGCAACATCTATGGGACCCGATGGTTGAAATCCCAACCCCACCTGAAAGGGGTTGTGGCTGGTTGAGCTATGCAAGGATTTGTTGTAGCTATGTTAAACATAAGGAAGACTCTCATCCCAAGTGTGGGCGTTCTTGGAATTGTACATGCGCAGGACATGCATGATCATCCAGTTGAAGACCTCGGTTTGGCCATCCATATGGGGGTGGAAGACAGTATATTTGGTGAGCCTAGTGTCCAACAGTGACCAGAGGCTTGACCATAATGTGTTGAGGAATGGACTATCCCGATATGAGATAATGGTTTGTGGGATCCTAAAGTGTACCCACTTGTTCAAAGAAGAGCTTGGCAGTGGCCTCTCTTGTGATGCTCTTCTTGTAGGCAAGCATAATCACCATCTTGGAAAAGCGATCCACAACCACAAAAACACAGTCATTTCCTCTCTTGGTTGATGAAAGGCCCAATATGTAGTCCATTGAGATGGATTCCCAAGGCCTGTCAGGAGTAGGAAAATGATTGTACAGGCCTTGTTTCTTAGTGGTCGATTTGGAAATAACATAGGCAATGTAGGACCGAATATACTTGTTGACATCCTGTCAAAGTCTCATCTAGTATAAATGTTGTTGCAACACTACCACTATATTTTTCACGCCAAAGTGTCCTTCCACCCAACTATAGTGGCTTTCCCAAATCAACTTTGCTACCTCGCTTGATGGAACGTAGAGATGGCCCAAATGGCACAACAACCCATCCTGAAGATGGAAATTAGTGACAGTTGTGTTTGCGCCCAACATATGGTAGGTGTTGGTGAAGTCAATATCTCTCGCATAGAGGTGGGGCCATCCAAAGGTCTCGTGGCCTCAAGAGTCTAGCACCATGGTGAGTGTCGCGACTGGAGGTCTGCTAAGGCAATCATCGACTCGGTTGGTACTCCATGTTTTATACTTGATATTGAGGTGGAACTGATGCAAATATGTCGACCAATTTTGATGGAGGTCAGTCTACAATTTTCCTTGTGTCTACATGAACTGCAATGAATTATGATCAGTGTGGATGATTGTCTCCTTTTCGAGAATGTAATTCCTCCAATCGCGGAAGGATTGCACAATGGAGTACATTTATTTTTCATAAGTGGGGTACTTACAGATGACCTCTGACAGTGTATCACTATGATAGGCCACAGGGTGGTCATGCTGAGTGAGGACTGTGCCCACAACATAGTTTGAAGCATCTATCTCAATCTCAAAGGGTTTTTGTAGGTCAGGTAATGAAAGAACTAGGCTGAGCATAAGCGTTTCTTCAGATCATTGAACACTTATTGTTGGGACAGGCCCCACAAATGTTTTTCCTTACCACCACTCATGGTTACTTGGATGAGGGCCCATGCAATATGGGAGAATCCCAACATGAACCTGCGATAAAATTGGCAAGAAATAAGAAGCTCCAAAGCTCAGTGAGCATGGTTTAGTCTGTCCAGTCATGGATTACTTGGATCTTGGATGGATAGACATGCACACCATGTGCATAAACAATGTATCCTAGGTACTAGACCCTGTCCATACCGAAGGAGCATTTTTCCAAGTTGGCATATATCGTGTGCTATTGACAAGTGTGTAGAACTTGTTGAATATGTTGCAAGTGTTCCGCCCAAGTCTTGTTGTAGATGAAGATGTCATCCAGATACACCACTACAAATGAATTAGTGAAAGGTCGCAGGATATCGTCCATCATCCTCATGAAAAGTTTTGGGGAATTTTTCAAACCAAAGGGCATGGCCAACCATTCAAAAAGACCTTCTTTTGACTTGAAGGCAATCTTCCATACATTTGTTTGCTCTATTAGGACCTGATGGTAAAAATAATTTAGATCAATGTTACTGAAGTATTATTAAAGTAAAGTACTTTTATTAATTAGTTGAGTTTATTTAATGAAATGCTAAAATAATTGGAATTAGTGAATGAAATCTTAGCCATTGATCTCAATTGAGGTTAGAAGTAATCTCAACCATCAATCACTTTGGAGATTAGGGTTAGTTCATAACTCAATATTATAAAAGAAAGGATAGGGTTGAGAAGGTTGAGAGATTGTTTTTTAAACATAGAGGATTGCATCATGAAAGATTTTCATTCAAGGAGATCTTGGATAGGTGGAGAAGGAATTCCATCTAGATATCAATATAGGTTAGAGAGAAGAGAGAAAAGAGGTAGTCGTGCATGGATTTCAGTAGATTGGAGCTGCAACAAAAAGGTCGCTTCATACAAATTTGTTGTATAGTCTTTATGCACATGTACACGAGTTTCGATGGACACAGATGTGCATACACGGGTTTTCTTAAGGAGAGGTGTGTACATCTCGAGAAACATCAAAATATGGGATTGTACAACATATCAGGAGTTGCTAGGGTTTGTAGGTGTTATCTAAAGTTTTATGCATTTTTCTGTGGGTCATTTTCCCTGTAAGGGAGCCATTGTAAACTTTGAATTTATTTGAATTATAAGTTTAGTTGATGAGCATAATATATGTGTGTCTTGCATGAGATTTTGGTTTCTAGTATTGCTTCTGCTATATTTATTTGAGTTGATTATTCCGGCAAGTGTATTCTATTTTGTGAGATGTTAATTTAATTTACAACAATGAAATCACTAGATAACAAAGTACCTAGGTGTCGAGATTAAGGAATTTCAACATGGTATCATAGCCCATTCTCTGAAAGGAATCCATATCTCAAATCCACATCAGTAAGAAGCATATCTATCAAATATTCAAGGAGATCTCATCATATCTATAACCAATAGTCAAGAATCAAGGGTTGGATTTCAGGGAAACAACCATACTAAATAAAAACAAGGGTTTGTAGTCCTATAGAGCTATAAGCGGGTTACATAAAGGAAAGTCACGCATGTACAAAAGTTTCATTAGTGACGGGTGCATACAAGATCATACAGGTCAATACATGGGAAGTTTTAGCAGTAGGCTATTTCTCAGGCATATTATTAGGCCTTGGGATGGAAGAAACCAGTCTGAGAGTTGAAGATAGATTGGATGGAGCATCCAAATTCCTATCTTAGAAAGTAAGAGTTACTTTGGCTTTGAAGGAATATAACTTTTGGGAGATGGTGGACAAAGTAGTTCCTCCACCGACGGATTCACAAGATTTGGAAGCTCACCAGAAGAAGGAGATCAAATCCCAGCATGTAATCTTGGATTCGTTGAAGGATCATGTAATTCCTTACTTATCCAAGAAGAATATGACTAAGTAGATGTTTGATTCCCTAGTAGGACTATTCCAGAGTGATAACATGAATAAGAAGATTGTTTTAAGAAATAAACTCAGATCAGTCATATCTGTGCATATGTCTAGATATGATAATGTTACCAGCTACTTCATGAGGATCACTTGGGTATGGGATCAGATTGGAGCTATAGGGATAAATTGGATGAGTTAGAGATCATTAAGGTGTCATTGAGTGGTTTTCCCAAGTCTTGGGAACCATTTGTCAATGGAGTCTGGGCTCGGAAAAAACTCTCATATTGGCAAAGGCTCTGGGATGATTTACTCTAAGAAGAGACTCGAGAGGAGTCCAAAAGAAACAACAAGATAAGTAGTTGTGAGAAATTGGTCCTTGTCAATAAGACAAGGAAGAGAAAAGGAAAGGGTTCTAGCAATAAGGGTAACAATGATGGAGGAACATCACAGCCAGGGAAGAAGAAGGACTTGCGTAAAATCAAGTGCTTCTCATGTCATAAGAATGGAAATTATGCATCTCAGTGTCCATAGAAGAAGGGAAAAGGAAAGATGCAGACAACAAGATCAACAAAGATACATCTAGATGAGTTTTGAACGAAATTTGAGAAGGATTTCTCACTAGTTTCTTTCCTTTCTACCAACACATCTACCAAGAGTGTATGGTACTTGGAAAGTGGTGCATCTTATCATATGAAAGAAGCATGATAACTATTTAGTAGAATAATGGAGAGGGAATTAGGGATTCATGTGGAGCTTGGTTATGATTCCAAGTATGTAATGAAGGGAGAGGGAACAATTTTGTTCCAACTTGAGTTGGGAGGTTCATTTGGTACCCAGGATGTGCTTTATGTACCAAGACTGAAGAA
>SNQJ01S0013079.1:226782-247984 GCA_010110895.2 Picea sitchensis | reverse complement strand
GGGTCATATGATCTTCCACCTTCACGTCCAGGTTGACCTTGTTTAGTAGAGAATAAATTATTATTGAAACCAAGATAAGTTCATTCATTCATCTTTATACTCAAAGATCACTCACATACCCACTCTATATATAGAACCATCTCATCCTTGTTTCATTTTAATAGAAATGTGACCCCTTCATATTATAAGTCAATATATTACATTTGACTTCCAAAAACTAGTGATGCTAGATCTCCCTTCCTCCACTCCTTTCCACATAAGGGTCATCATTCAAAATATCATTTTCCATCAATGTATAATGGATAAAGGAGCCTCCTCTTACATTATGTCCTTGTCGTTTTGGTGGAACTTTAGATCTCCTGCTATTATTCCACCAATGATTGATTTTTGAGTCTTTGATGGTAGACCATATGAATCAATAAGAATTTTTCTTAATCCCCCAATTGAGTTGGGTGGTAACATTGTTTTAATTGATGTAGTGGTTGTGAAAATGCCAATAAAATCCAACTTGTTCCTTAGTCACAATTGTATGTACACTGTGAAAGTCGTAATGCCTTACTCTTTTTGTAATGCAATTTCCACATGAATGATTCATTGTCACCATCAATCAATGCTCATATTATGATCCACAACCACATTTGACCGAAGATAATGTTTCACCTTTAGTGGATCATACATAGTCTATCCCTACTATTTAGTTGGACAAACCTGCTTCACAATTGAATTATGTGGCCACTTCCACCATGTTTTTGATATCAACTCTCATAAAGAATGATCCTTTGACTCATTTTCATGAATTAGGATCGAAGATTAAAACTAGACATTTATACATAGGGGTAACAAAGCCAATTTCCCCCCCTATGTACAAAAGTGTCGGGTCCTACTTCTTCGACCATGACCTTTCCTAATGATGATAAATTCTTAGAGGCCATGAAATTTTTAGATACTCCTTAGGATAACCTCCATAATGGCTCTCCTAATGAATTTCACCCTAGGTCTGTCTACTCCACTACCATTCCCTTAGACTCCATCCCTTTGGAAATATTGATCCTTCTAATTCATCTCTACCAACAACAGCTATGAATTGAAGAAGATACCTTGGATTGAATTTCCATACTTAATATTATTGATGTTTCCATTGAATGATATGTTTTCAAACTATTTCATGTTGACATGAAGCATCTAATATGACTTTCTAGTTGTTGTTTTGGGTGCAGGACATTGCAATGAATTTTATGGTACCTATAGATCATTTTCTTAGCCATGTTTAGATGAGTAAGGTATATTCTTGAACTTTCATATAGAATTAGGATCATTTCCATCTTCATTGTTGCATTTAAACCTTTTTCCACCTTAAAATTGTCCTAGGAATATCCCTATTGAACATTGGTATGTTATTCCATCTTCTTCACTTTGCACACATCTGATGGTGGAGCCTTCCTCTGATGGGTTACCCTAGAGTAGTACCATTTTTCCATTTGACACCCATCCTAATAATATTTATCACCAAGAGCCCATGTAGCTTGATTTTTCATATGGAGCTTCATTCTCATATGTAATCTAGTTCTAACCATTTCCACGGAGGCTCCCACCCCTTCATTTATTTATTTTTAGAAGATTTTTTTTTTTACTCACTTCCATCTATTTCTTATTATTTTGTTTCATTTCTATGACAATTTTATCCAAACCATCTCCATTAAATGAGAGGCATGCACTTGAGTGTCCATTGATTTTTGTGTATATGTCATCTTGCTTTATTTTGATAATATGTTTCTGTGCATGGTTGGAAACCCATTTTATTTAAATGTTAGTTTCCACCTCTTCTCTCTATCATTAGTTGATTTTTTCTTCATCAAATTATAAATTCCAAAAAAATCATTTAAAAAACAAAACCTAGAGAAATAAAGAAACTATTGTGAATTAGGGACTTTTCCCAATTTGTTACCTACCCATCATTGAATATCCCCATGCCCATTGACTATCCCCGTGTCCATTTTAAATTATAAACAAATTTAAAATTAACTATCCCCACACCCATTGTTAAGTATTGATCACCGTGTGGAGACAAAGCCACATTGTTAACTTTGATTATCGCGTGGAGACAAAGCTACCTGATAGGAGCGACCCTCGACAAAGCTACTCTTTTTGTGGAGATAAAGATGGAGTGAGTACACTCAATACTCTTCTTGTGGAGACATATCCTGAATGGAGCAACATACTAGGAGACAGAGGGGAGTGTCATCCCTAGCTTGAGAAAAATTGGAGACAGAGGAGACCATGATCAAACCTAGATCGAGAAACAATACAGAGTCAACGACAAGTTTTTCTCCCTGTTGTTGATTCATCAACTACATTTTATATTTTTCTCCCTCAACTGTTTTACCATGCCCTCGATGGAAAGTGAAACCATAAGCTATAAACAATCATGGAAAAATATTTAGCATCCTAGGTTTGCATTATGAGATGGAACAAAATACTGATAAAACCCTAGATATTGATAACAATTGTATGTTATGTCCTAATAAGAGTGAAAACCATGTCAATATGGTCATTTATGGGGTAAATTGAGCACTAGGGTTTCTATCATTAATGGGGTAAAGGGATGAGGCGACCTCTACAAATTTCAATGAAAAAACGTAAATAAAATGGTCATGTTTTCTCTCAAAGGAGTTTGGATGGGACTCCACCAACCTAAAATAGTATAAGAAATTCCTGGAAGAAAAATGCAAGAAGCAAACTAATTGGAAAAATAATGCAATGACAAAGAACAACACGAAGGAAAATATGGGAGGGGAAGTTATAGTTAGCAAACTTGCAAAATTGGGGAAGACTTGAAAAATTGGAAGTGATCTTGTTCTTATTGGAAATCCATGATTTTATACTCTCTCATGCCATTAGAAAGGTTATTAAAACCTAATTTTCTTATTAACTAAATATTACAAGGCCTTAGATATATTTTCCAATGCTCTATCAACCTAAGGCTTGATGTAACCCATCATGGGTCCCATTGGGACCTCCTATTTCACGCTTAAGGAAAATATTTCATTATGAAATTTTCTTAATTCTATGCATTGCTCTTGAATCATTTAATAAATCCAAGAATTCTCAATAACCAAATCACTAAGCCATCATTTTATCTCATTTTTAGAGAAGTTGGTAAATCATTGATTCAAAGAGTTGGTCAAATAAATATTTTTGGTGTCAAGGATGAAGGATTTGCTCATCAATTCCCATAGATCCATCAACTACTTCAATAGTTTTTAAATTTTGGTTGAAATTGTCACCTTAACCCCCTACAATAACCCTTGGGCTCATTTTTCTGTGGAAATTATCTTGGGATTGTCTTCAAGTTGTTCATATGATATCCTGGCCAATGGTTACATAAACAATGGTTTAGGAATCCATGTAGATTCCAAATCTGTTATCCTCCTTTTCAAATTGGTGTTTTCCTGTACTTGATCCAAATTGGATTTCCTAATAATATGCCCTATGACATCATGTAACTTAAGGGATCTCTTTGCCCCTAATTATTTAACATCTAACAAGGTATTGATATTTTCCAAAATCTTCTTATCCATATGGACTCTCATTTCCATATAGGTTCCAGTCTTCTTAATGACCTCCCAATTTCTCATATACATTTTTTCTTTCAATGTTGGATATTTTAGGGATTTCCCAAGGTATAATATTTCCCTCATTCCTATATAAGTTGGCATAAGTGATGGGTACTAAATTATCCTTGATTTTCTCCTCTACCTATTCTACTTCTTTTCACACAACCATATATATAAATATTTCTTGAAGGTTAAAAAGATCAACATCAACTTAGAAGAGAATTCAATATCATATTGCTCTACTTCTATAGAGACTACTCTCTCTATGTTTTAAAATATAGATACATGACACTACACTTAAATGATAAATTCCAACACCTGATGGTTTTAGGATTCATTTCATATTTGGATTATCAACTTGAAATTAAAATTTGATACTTTGCAGCTAGTACCTTGAGTCAAATTCAAATATGAAATTAGGAATCATTAACATATCTACTAAAACATTTATTCTAACCTATAACAAATATACTAAATTCTCATAATTTGTTCTCATAACTAGAATGTTTTCATATCATGTTGAGTATCCACTAAGCCTTTTTAGTATCATCAAGAAAAGTGTCATCCACTAACCCATTTTAGTATAATAGACCCTAAATATCCTCACTAAGGATGCATTTCCTTTATCACCCTATCTACATCAATTCCCAAGCCTAATGTTGGGACTTTAATGCCTCTTTCTATCCTAACCAATTTCATACACCTCTCATTCACTTGATTAAACAAAGGTGTATGAAAATGAGAGGTTCAAATGGATGTCATAAGAAGAGTGAAGACCCTCAAGTTATGAAGAAGCCAATTGTCTTCATTTAGATATTGACAGTCTTTGTACTTGAAAGATACCATTGTCTTTGTTGTTATATTCTTGTTTCTCATGCACCAATGTTAATGTACCTATCTTGAATAATGAAAGGATCTATTGTTTCATATAAGAGTTTTTCCTTTCCTTCAACTTGTATTGGCACTTATACTTGTTGCAAGAACACTTTTACATTGTCATATAACTTCTATCTTGCCTTGTCATTGAACCTTGTCACTTGACCCATATTTAGATGAGGCCTTAGAACCCTTGGGATACCATTCATTAATTCTAAAGAATCTACCTTGTTGAGTATCCTCCAACCATTCATTAATTCTAAAGCATCTATCTTGTTGAGTATCCACTAAGTCCTTTTAGTATCATCAAGAAAAGTGTCATACACTAAGCCTTTTTAGTATCATAGACCCTAAATATCCTCGCTAAGGCTGCATTGTTAGCATGCTTAACAAGAAGAATGTGCTTTTCATTGATGGAAAGAACAACATCGAACCAAACCTCGAGAGTGTACAACAATCAAAGCTAAGAAGAAATAGATATATTACTTTGCGCTTTCCAAAAGGGAAGTCGAGGTCCAAGAGATGGAATTACAGGAGGAGAAAAGGTTGAGACCTTTGAAGACTTAGAAAACCTTCTAATTTAGAGAGATCGGAAAGCTCAGGAGGAAGAACGATAGTGGTCATTGGATCACTAATCCTAAATACCCGATGACCATTAGATAAATGTCTAGTGACCAGAGGAAGCACAGAGGAGAAGTACAGATCTGATTCATTGGATCTGAGCACCGAGGATCAACAGTCGTTGGATCCAAAAATAAATGCATGAAGGATAAGCCTTTGGATGAGCGTAGGAGAGCGGACTTGTCAAATTCTCGAAGTAAACAGGGACCGTCCATCATCAATCCTGACAGGTGGTAGATGATCCTCAACTCTGAAGAAAATCACTTCGAGGATTTTTTAGTTTCAAACTTGAAAAACCCAAAGTCTGGAGAGCCGGAGTAAGCGACAACCATCATATTAGTTTGAAGTGGAAGGACAGGATAAGCTAGAAAATTAGTATCGCAGAAAGATCGAGTCGTCGATATGAGAAAATGATCGACGAACAACATTTAGTTTAGGTCTAAAAGTTGTGAGGATGTTATTGTTCAGGGATTATCACTTCGAAAGAATTGGCGACTTGAAAAGTCGAAATACTCGAAGTCCTGAAGGCCGAAGTCCTGAAATGAATGAGGTTCCACATTAGCAAGGACACGTGGTGCAATGAGACAATGACAAGTTTCAAGTTGATTCGACATTTTAGGCACGTGAAAATCACAAATCCAAGTGACACGTGGCAACTACTAGGCTCATGACACGTCATCAAGTGATGTAAGTAAGTGATGTCACTTCGAGAGTTTTAATTCAGGATTTTAACCACTAGAAAATGACAAATTCTCTAAAGTCCCAAATGTCGAAGTCCCGAAGTGGACACGAGATATCCGATCTGAAATATCACTTCGGGAGCACTCTCATCCATCGATCTACTCCAGTGGAAGGATAAATTAAGTTGAAATATCTGAATTCCATAGACGCGAAAGGATTGTGACCATTGATCTAAAGGGGACACGCGTCGGTGGATTGTCAGCTCCGGGAAAAAGAAAAGGAAGGTTGAAAGATTGGAAAGTTGATATTTTCGAACCCCGAATACTCGAAGGGATTATAACTCTTGATTCGATAAGACCATGTGTCGTTAGATCATGGACTCTGGGTGAAATTGTTCGTTAGAAAGTAGAGTTTGAGAATCGAGACTCTCGAAGCTCGAAAGGCGAAATTGATCTCGTCTGGTGGTTTGGAGGGCCACATGTCACTTGGTCGTTGAGACTAAGGATCGTGTGTGGATGGAGGAAAGAAGGCAGGAAGAGAAAATAGATCGGAATCGTTGATCGAGGAGCACAGTCAATATCATGATATTGATGGTCCCATCGCATTGCGGGGCCAAAACATGGTCGGGTATTAATTTTTCTTAAGCAATCTGTAATTGAAACCATGGTTTTGAATAAAGGACACGTGGAGGTGCATAATGAATTGCGGGGTGAAAAGAGGGTTTCCCTTAAAACAATGATGGACATGCTTGAAATTGCATGGTCACATGAACTCATCTCCCAAGGTCATATCAAGGGAAGAGCTAGCATGTCGCTAAGCTCCACTTTGGATTTCGGGAGATCGGGAGTTGGGAGAGTTGGGGTGACTCACGACAGATGACTCAAAATGTGAAGTCCCGAAGCAATTGGCCCCAAGTCATAGCCACCAGTCACGAGAAGGAAGGGGCTTAGGAGCCAAAGGAGACAAAACCAACTGACTGTAATTGCCAGAGAAGACAAAGAATTGTGACTGATAGAGAAACAAAATATTCTAGGATAACTGCCAAAGAAGCCAAAGAACCTTGAATAATGACCAGAGAAGATGACGAGTTTGTATTATGATCGGGCATATGGCTCGACATGTGTATGAAATGCAGAACAGAGAAAAATTGGTGTCACTTTGAGTGTGATGTCGGTGAGTAGGCAAAGACGAAGACCAGTACCAGAAGTGGAGATCAGAGACACAGTGTATAGCATGCAGAGGCAGCACAGAGTATAAAACCAAGAAAGAGAAGTTGAAAAGAATCGGTGTGCGGAGAAGGAGAAAGAACATAGGATAGAAGAGGAACAAAGAATAGAAGTTGGAAGAGGCAGAGGAGTCATGGAGTTGTAACAGACCATATCAGAGATAGAGTAAGTAAGTAAATTTTTGCAAGATTCAATCAGGGTGGTAGGGTGGTGCTAGGGAGGATTGCAGTCCTCTAAATTCTAGTTGGTTCTATAATATATTTGGGGAGTTGTTTCTTCCTTCTAGTGGGTGCTATAGAAACCTGGGAGTTGGTTCTTCCATCTAGTTGGTTCTAGAGAAATCCGAGAGTTCATGCTCTCTGCAAGTTGTAGCTTGCTATCAGATGTTGTAGCCTCATATTTGAGTTGGAGCTCAAATAATGTGATGTACATGAAAGTTGGAGCTTGATTAACATCCTAAGAAGAAGAGGTTTTCTCCCTTTATGGGTTTCTTCATGAGAAATATGTGTCTTTGTGTATTCTGTGTGATGGATCAAATACTTTTATCTATGCATGTTAAGCTATTAGTAACACATTAAATAATAATTTAGAAAGATTCAGAAAAGAACAAAAAGTTTAAGATTATATTATAATTGATTCACCCCCCTCTCAATTATATATCCAACAAATGGTATCAAAGCAGGTTCCTTTTATTTAAAGGTATATCAATAATCTTAAACATGACAATTCATGAAGAAACTTCAACCAATAAGGCCCCCCTATTCAATGGAACAAACTTTGCCTTCTAGAAAGTTAGGATGAGAACCTACATAATGGCTTTAGGTGAAGATGTCTGGGATGTGGTAGAGATTGGTTATATAAAGCTAGTTGTACTAGCTAATAAGGATGACAAGCTAGAATTCAGCTCCAACACTAAAGCTATAAATGCTATTCTGAGTGGTCTTGTAGAAGCAGAATTTGTCAAAGTCATGCACTGTGACTCAGCAAAAGTTATGTGGAACAAGCTGATAAGTAGTTATGAAGGCGACGAGAAAGTGAAAGACACAAAACTTCAGACTCACAGACTGAAGTTTGAGAAGTTAAAGATGGATGAAGAGGAAACTGTCAGTAAGTAATTCTTACGTATAGAAGAACTTGTCAACACTATGAAAGGGCTAGGTGAAACGATAACTGCTTCTTTCTAATCCAGAAAATATTAAGATCTCTTCTTGATAGATTTAACTCAAAGGTCTCTGTTATAGAGGAAATAGTTGATCTCAAAACGTTGACACTAGATAAACTTCTTGGAACCCTAACTGCTTATGAAATAAGAATCACCAAAGGCAAATCCACTACAAGAGAGGTATCTTTTAATGTAGAGAAAAACACAGACTCTAATATAGATGAGATTGAAGCAAATTTTGTGAGAAGACTGAAGAAAGGATCAGGAAAATACAGATGTAAACTTCCTTTCAAATGTTTCAAATGTGGTAAGATAGGTCATTTTTCATCTAAGTGTCCTCAAAAAAGAAAACATCAGACATATGATGATGAAGAGAAGAACAAACACAAAAAGGTCTATAAAGAGAATAATTTTAATAAGAAAAACTTTGTGTAAACAATGATGATTATCCCTCAGATGATGAAAGTAGTGACTCTTCTATTGAAGATAAAATAAATGATATCATTCTAATATTGATAGAATATCTAAACACTGAAGATATAGGAAGTGAGTTCATTGACTGTGAAGCAGAAGTAGATATTGAAGGAGAACTTGTCAGTGCCATGGAAGATATTGAGAGACTCAGAGAAAAGAAAACAAATCAAAAACAATTACTGCTTAGGTATGAGAAAACATGCAAGGAACCATTTAAATAAATTAATATGTTGAAGGTTAAGTTAGAATAAGATAAGAAGATTGAAGACATACTCAAACAACAATTGAAGGAAGTCGAAACAAAAGGTGAAAAATTGGAAGCTGAAGTAGTGAATGTCAGAAAATATCTAGAGAAATTTCAGGCCTTATATCATCAGAATCTGACAAGTATTAAATCCTTAGAAGGATTAGCCTCCATTCTGAATTAGCCAAGGAATTCAAAGTTGAAAATTGGTTTGCGTTATGAAGAGGGATCAAGTAGTGGTCAACTAAGCAACAAAGAATCCATCAAGTTCGTCAAATATACAACTACTAACAACAACAAAGCTGCAGAAACAAAGGAAGAGAATCAACCTCCAAGGAGGAGTGAAGGAAAAGCTACCATAACTAAATCTATAGAACAAATAAATAATACACTTTATGCTCAAGAAAATCATCAGCATGGAAGAAATCGACCTGCTTAAAGGGGACAACTATTTTCCAGGTACAAAGATTTTTTTATGGATATTGTTTTTTCTACTCTAACTTTGGCCACAAAGCTGTAAATTGTTCTCTAAGATTTAGACATGAGAAATCAAGATAACCAAGAAATAAATGTTTGTCTCAACAAAGAATGAGACAACCAAGTTGAAAACAACCACAGACTACAAATCATGTGATGGATGGGAAAAATACGCAAACTAAGCATAAAAATTGTTATGATCCTTTTTTCAATGAACCAAAATGTTACATCTCCCATAATTATGGACATAAATCTACAGACTGTCGCTTAAAGAACTATAAGCCAGATTCAAATCACAAAGCTGAAAACGTCAAGGTTTGGAAGAAGAATGAAAATAACAAGTGTGGATTGGTGTTGTCAACTCAAAGACAAAAGGACTCCTAGTTTATTGACATCAGATGCTCTAGTCATATGACAGGTGAAAAAAGTACATTCCTATCACTCAAGGAAAATAAATTAGGAAGTGTGACCTTTCGAAATGATGCTCCAAGAAAGATCATAGTTAAAGTTCTAGTAATCTTAAGTAATGGAAAAAGCAAAGCTCAATATGTATTATTTGTTGATGGTTTAAAGAATAATATTATTAGTGTCAGTCAAATATGTGACAAAAGATGTGAAGTCACTTTCACTTCCAAGAATTGTAAAATAAAGACAATAAACACAGGAGAGCTTCTTGCAAAAGGGGTTAGAACTGAAAAAAATGTATATGTTCTGAAGGAAGATAAGGAGAAATATCATTTAAGAAAAAATGAAGAAAGTTGGTTATGGCACAGAAGGATTGGACACCTGCATTTTGATCATACCGGCAAACTAAATAATGAAGGCGTTGTGAAAGAACTTCCAAAAATATCTAAGCCTAATAACTCTGTATGCGATTCCTGCCAAATGGGGAAGTTGACTCGTGCTTAATTCAAATCGAAGAGTTTCACATATTCATAGAAACCACTTCAACTTGTTCATATGGATCTGTGTGGACCATCGTGAAAAGAAGGAACTAGAGGAGAACGTTACTTTATGCTGGTCATTGATGACTTCTCCATATGTACGTGGGTTTCCTTTCTGAGAGAAAAATATGATGAGTTTGATAAGTTCAAAACGTTTAAGGCATTAATCGAGAATCATACAGGAAGAAAGTTAAAGGAAATTCACTCATACAGAGGAGGATAATTTCTTTCAATATATTTCAAAGAATTATGTGATAGATATGGAATTAAAAGAGAATATACTATTCCAGGTACTCCTCAACAAAATGGAGTTGTAGAATGCCAAAATAGATCAGTTCAATAGATGGCAAGGGATATCATGAATGAAAGGGACATTTCACAATCCTTATGGGTGGAGGTTGTTCACACAACTGTTCATATTCTGAACAAAGCCCATCTAAGGCCGAACAATGATAAAACTACACATGAGTTGGGGTTTGGTCGACCTGCATCCATTAAGCAATTCAAAGTATTTCGAAGTAAATGCTACATAAAAAATAATGATGATCATCTAGGAGAATTTGATAGTAGATCTGATGAAGGTATCTTCTTAGTATATGCAACGAACAGTAAAGGATACAGATGCTTTAACAAAATAATGCATAAATTAGTAGACTGTATTGATGTTCGAATTGATGAAGAAGCTCCTGTAAAACATCAACAAAGAATAAGAACTAAGCTAGATTTAAATAATGATGAGAATAATGAAAATGAAGAACAAAAAACCCTAGATTCACAAGAACAAGATGAATCAGGTGAATAAGAGACACCCAGACAAGAAGAGTCGAGACAACAATCAACATCAAATCCTTCCTCCAGAATTACTCAAAAGAATCATCCTGAAACTCAAATAATTGGTGCGAAAGACAAGGGTGTACAAACCAGGAGGAGGATAATCAAAGACACCAAGAAATCACATATAGCCTTCATATCCATGGTGGAATCCAAGAACTTCAATGAAGCCAGTGAAGATGTAAATTGGTTAAAATCAATGAATGAGGAACTGGACCACATTGAAAAGAATGACACTTGGGAACTTGTTCCAAGGCCAACAAATAAAAATGTAATAGGATCCAAATGGTTCTACACAAATAAGATGAATGAGAAAGGAAATATTGTAAGAAATAAGGCTAGATTGGTCTTCAAAGGATATGCTCAAATATAAGGACTGGACTTTTTTGAAACATTTGTGCTCATAGTAATATTAGAAGCTATTAGAATGTTTCTTTCATATGCTTGTCATAAACAGTTTAAAGTCTATCAAATGGATGTCAATTCATATTTTCTAAATGGAGATATAAAAGAAGAAGTCTATATGGAAAAACCAGAGGGTTTCCAACTGTCAGATAACCATGAATTTGTTTGCAAGATGAAGAAAGCCTTATATGGGTTGAAACAAGCTCCTCATGCCTAGTATTACAGTCTGGATAAGTATATTCAAGACAAAGGGTTCAATAGAGGAACATTTGACAACAATCTATATTTCAAAAAAGAGGGTAATGATTTTCTCATTGTGATGGTCTATGTATATGACATCATCTCCGGAAGAAATAATGCTTCTTCGGTACAATGGTTTTCCTCTTCCATACAGTCTGAATTTGAAATGTCTATGATAGGGGAACTGTGATTTATCCTTGGTCTGAAAATTACTCAGAGGTCTGAAATATTATTTCTTTCTCGGGAGAAATATCTAAGAGAAATGTTGAAAAGGCTTCAAATGGAAGATTCTACACCTATGAGCACACCTATGGTCACCGGATGCAAGTTAAGCAAGGATGATGACTCACCTGATGTTGATCAAATTTCCTATAGGTCTATGATAGGGAGCCTATTGTACATCACGACATCTCGTCTAAACATAATGCATGTTGTTGGAATGGTAGGAAGGTATCAGGCTACACCTAAACATAGTCATTTGTTAGCTGTCAAAATAATATTCAGATACTTGAAATGAACAATGAACTATGGCATATGGTATCCTAGAAACCAAAATTTTCAACTATCAGTCTATTCAGATGTTGATTGGGATAACTATGTGGATGAAAGGAAAAGAATGAGTGGAGGTGCATTCTTCTTAGGAGATTCTCTTGTAGCATGGTTAAGCAAGAAGAAAGGTTCCATTTGTTTATTGACTGCCTAAGTTGAACAAATTTCAGCCACCACTTGTTGTAACCAAGTATTATGGATGATTTAGACACTTGCAGACTTGGAGGTAAACTATAATTCACCAATTCCAATCCATTATAATAATACTAGTGCAATTAATGTGTCAAAGAATCCTGTATTTCACTCCAAGACAAAGCATATACCCATCAAGTATCACTTCTTGAGGGAACAGGTGACCAACATTATTGTTTCTTTGCATTATATTCCATCCAAAGATCATATTGCTGATATCATTACTAAACCTCTTGCAAAAGCTCAGTTTGAGTATCTATGTCAGAAGTTGGGCGTGACCCTATTACCAAGTTAAATAGTCCATCCAGTTAGGGGGAGTATTTGTTGGTTGAATATTTGATACCTTCGAAGAATACTGAAATCGCTCAAGGGGAGCATGTTTTATTTGACATTGATGTCAAAGGGGGAGAAAAGGTGTGGTTTGGATGCTATAGTTGGAGGTCCAAGAAGAATAGTCCAGTCCTTCAGTGTTTCCATAAATGCCAAAGGGGGATATTGTTGGCATGTTTAATAGGAATAATGTGCTTGTCATTGATGGAAATAACAACAACAAACCAAAACTCAGGAGTATACAACAATCAAATCTCAGAACATATAAAGATAACACTTTGCGCTTTCCATAAGTATAGTCGAGGTCCAAGAGATGGACTCGCAGGAGGAGAAAAGGTTGAGACCTTTGAACACTTAGAAAAACCTTCTAATTCATAGATATCAGAAAGCTCAGGAGGAAGAACGACAGTGGCCATTGGATCACCAATCCCGAATACCCGATGACTGTTAAATCAACGTCTATTGACCAGAGGAAGCACATAGGAGAAGTACAGATCTGATCTATTGGATTTGAGCATCAAGGATAAACAGTCATTGGATACAGAAATAAATGCACAAAGGATAAGCCTATGGATGAGCATAGGAGAGTGGACTTTTCAAAGTCCCTAAGTCCCTAAGTAAGTAGGGACTGTCCATCGTCAATAATGACAGGTGGCACATGATCCTCAACTCTGGAGCAAATCACTTCGAGGATTTTTTAGTTTGAGACTTGAAAAACTAGAAGTCCAAAGAGTCGAAGATCCAGAGTAAGCAAAATCCATCAAATTAGTTTGAAGTGGAAGGACATAATAAGCTAGAAAAGCAACATCACAGAAATATCGAGTCATCGATCTGAGAACATGATAGAAAAATAACATTTAGTTTGAGTCTAAAAGTTGTGAGGAGGTTATTGCTCGGGGATTCTCACTTTGGAAGAATTGGCGACTTGAAAAGTCGAAATACCCATATTCCTAAAGGCCGAAGTCCCGAAGTGAATGAGGATCCATGTCAGCAAGGACACATGGTGTAATGAGACAATGACAAATGTCAAGTTGATTCATCATTTCAGGTACATGCAAATCACAAATCTGAGTGACACATGGAAGCTACTGGGCTCATGACACATCATCAAGTGATGTAAGTAAGTGACGTCACTTCGGGAGTTTCACTCTAGTATTTTTTCTTCGGGAGTTTCACCACTAGAAAATGACAAAAGCTTTGAAGTACAGAATGTCGAAGTCCCGAAGTGGACACGAGACATACAATCTAAAAGATTAGTTCAGAAGAACTCTTGTTCGTCGATCTACTCCAGTGGAAGGATAACATAAGTTGAAATATCCAAAGTCTAGAGACACGAAAGGATCATGACCGTTGATCCGAAGGGAACATACGTTGGTGGATTGTCAGCTCCGGGAAAAAGCAAAGGAAGGTTGAAAGGTCATAAAGTTGAGATTTACGAACACCAAATACCTGAAGGGATGGTGACTGTTGATTCGATAAGACCACACGTAGTTAGATTGTGGACTCTGGGTGAAATTCTCTGGTAGTAAGCGGAGTTTGAGAATCGAGACTCTCGAATCTCGAAAGGTGAAATTGATCTCGTCCAGTGGTTTGGAGGGCCACATGTCACTTGGTCGTTGAGACTAAGGATCGTGCGTGGATTGAGACAAGATGGAAGGAAAAGACAATAGATCGGAACCGTTGATCAAGGAGCATCGTCAATATCGTGATATCGACGGTCCCATCGCATTGCAGGGCTAGAACATGCTCGGATCTTAATGTTTCTTGAGAAAGCCACAATCAAAACCATGGTTTTGGAGAAAGGATGTGTGGAGGCTCGTAGTGAATTGGGGGGTGAAAAGCGAGTTTCCCTCAAACTGCCAATGGACGTGCCCGCAATCGCGTGGTCACATGAACTCATCACCCAAGGTCATATCAAGGGAAGAGATAGCACGTCGCTAAGCTCCACTTTGGATTTCGAGAGATCACGAGTTGGGATATTTCGGGTGACTCACGACAGATGACCCAAAATGTGAAGTCCCGAAGTGATTGGCCCCAGGTCACATCCAGTGGTCATGAGAAGGAAGGGGCTTAGGAGACAAAGGAGCCAAAACCAACTGACTGTAACTGCCAAACAAGGCGAAGAATTGCAACTGAGAAAGATACAAAATATTCTCAGGATAACTGTGAGAGAAGCAAAAGAACCTTGAATAACGACCAGAGAACAGTTGGTGTCACTTCAAGTGGGATGTTGGTGAGTAGGAAGAGACGAAGAGAAGTACCAAAAGTGGATATAAAAGAGTCATTGTATAGCATACAGATGCAACACAGAGTATAAAACCAATAAAGAGAGTATGAGCAGAATCGGTGTGCAGAGAAGGAGAAAGAACAGAGGATAGAAGAGGAACATAGAATAGAAGCTGGAAGAGGCAGAGGAGTCATGTAGCTGTAACATACCATATCATAGATAGAGCAAGTAAGTAAAGTTTTTCAAGATTCAATCAGGGTGGTAGGTTGGTGCTAGGGAGGATTGCAGTCCTCTAAATTCTAGTTGGTTCTAGAAGATATTCAGGGAGTTGGTGCTTCCATCTAGTCAGTGCTAGAGAAACTTGGGAGTTGGTGCTTCCATCTAGTTGGTGCTAGAGAAATCTGAGAGTTGGTTCTCTCTGGAATTTGTAGCTTTCTATCAGAGGTTGTAGCCTCATATTTGAGTTGGAGCTCAAAGATTGTGAGGTACATGAAAGTTGGAGCTTGATTGACATCTTAAGAAGAAGAGGTTTTCTCTCTTTATGTGTTTCCTCATGAGAAAAATGTGTCTCTGTGTATTCTATGTGATGGACCAAATATTTTTTATCTATGCATGTTAAGGTATTACTAACACATTAAATAATAATTTAAAGAAATATTCATAAAAGAACAAAAAGTTTAATCTTATATTATAATTGATTCAACCCCCCTCTTAGTTATATTTCCAACATGCATTTCTTTCATCGCCCTATCTACATCAATTCCCAACCCTAATGTTGGGACTTTAATACCTCTTTCTATCCTAACAAATTTCATACACCTCTTATTCACTTTATTATACAAAGGTGTATGAAAATGAGAGGTACAAATGGATGTCATAAGAAGAGTGAAGACCCTCAAATTACGAAGAATCCAATTTCATAAAAGCTACCTTATTATAACAAGCCAATTAGGGAAGTATTGAAAAATGTATCAAGAATTAGGAAATCCTTGTTGAACTCTTAAAGTTCTTCATGAGCATGTTTTGACATATCCATTGCTTGAAATAAAATAAGAAGTAAATGAAGGTAGAACAGAAGTTTTGATAAGGCTAAGTATGGAATTGTTTTTGGATTCAAGAATGACCTAGATTGTAATATTTTATCATTAAAACTTGCTTATAAGAGGAAGTTCAATGATTGGGTGCCTTTGAGGGTCACCAATAACCTTTTTCATCTTAAATTCTTCCATGGTTTTCACAAATATTACAATCTAGGCCATTCTATAAAAGTGAAGACTCACACCCCAAAGCATACCAATATAACAATAATGGGATTCTAGGTCTGATATGAATCAAGTAAACAAGGACCCAAATAAGTTTCTTACATACAATAGAATCAATTATATTCTCCAAGCAAAACATGGGTTCCTTGAATATTTGCTCGCTAACTTATCTTCTCATTTTTTCAAGTGTTGGTACCACAAACTTATATTCACACAATAACTTATCTTCCTTTTTTAACGAGTGTAGGTAACATCAAATAGGTATCTGTTGGACCTATATTCCTTGAGTGATGATCAAGATATACTCAGAGAGGTTGAAAGTGAGACATGTACTATATTTACCGGTTCTAGATCAACTAGATCTGAAAAGGTAAGGAAAATATTTTGTATACACATGCAATTATGATGTTGAGAGCATGGGTGAAATTGATTTTCCCTTGAGGTATAGACATCTAGTGCAATGATGGGTACCTAAGGAGCTACCTAAAGTGGACACAGATTTCATCATGAGTGGGAGGATGTATCACATTGCTCCTTCGTCCATACATGGATTGGGGTTATTTTCCATGGATGGCATAAAGGTCGGCTATGGAACTGTAACTGAATTGATGGAGTATGTTGGGACATTATACAAATATAATCATTGTTCAATGTAGGTCGGATATACGTGAAGTATGCAGAGATATGGAGTTGCTGCAAATTATATACAACTAGTAGATAACAATCAAAATAAAGGGGCGACTATGTATATTGATGGAAGGCCAAAAGATTCTGGAAACATTGCGGGCTTTATAAATAGTACACAACTAGTGGCAACAACTAAGAAACCAAATTGCATATTTGAGGGACGCGAAGGAAATCGTATATTTGTATGTGGAACAAAAACAATAGTTCCAGGTGAAGATTTTTTGATCGATTACAAATTAAATCGAATAGATGGAGGGGGTGCGATATCGGGGTAAATATATTACATACTATTCAACTCAACCTTTGATCAATCATTGTTATAATTTATCTCTGCAATATTTCAATTTTTTACTGCATATATTTCATTTTTCATTATTTATTTTCTGATATTACTGCAGTATTTCATTTTTTTCAATGTTCCAATTACTTTCATAACTTTTGTTGATTAATTTATTGTGTCAACATCTGTCCAGGGTGACCATGAAAAATCACATGCTACATCTATCTAGGGTTACTATGGAAAGGCACTCGTTGTGCCTCAACAAGTAAATGTTAAATATAGTAACAACTTATGACTACAACAACTAAATTTCTGAAATTTCATTATTTATTTTCTAGTATTATTGCAATATTTCATTTTTTTAATGTTACAAGTGAATTTCATAACCTTTTTTGATTGATTTATTGTGTCAACATCTGCCTAGGGTGACCATAGAAAATCACATGCTACATCTATCCAGGGTGACCGTGGAAAGGCACCCGTTGTTCCTCAGCAGGTAAATGTTAAATATAGTAACAACTTATGACTACAATAACTAAATTTCTCAAATGTTAAAGTTCATCTCATTAATTTTATTCATCAATGTATTATGACATGGTCACCATGGGAAGTCACCCACTCATAGTATATTAGAAAAGGGTGACTGTGGGAAGTCACAGGCCACACAACAACATCAGGTAATTGTTAGTGCTTAATAATAACTAAATTTGATTACAATATCTAAAAAAAAATTATGTTAAAGTTATTTTAATTTCATTTATTGTTTGATGTTTTTAGTCGAGTATAGTCGATTTGGATGATGAAGAGATTGAGGATGAAATATTTTATTCCACTGACCCAATATAAACTGTCATGAAGTCCTTGAAGAAGGAAAACATAGAATATCTAGGTTTTTTTCTCAAAAGACCCATGACACAAGAGGACAGGGAAATAATTGCAGAGCTAAAAAATCTAATAAATTTTTTTGGGGTAAGTGACATCTTCACACATTTGATTAGCTATGACAATTTCATATCTTTTTTTTTTGTTTTATATTTTCTATATGATTTGATAAAATATTTTTTTCCGTTTGTAGGATTTTTTAAACCCCGTGCCCCAGGAACCTGCTGAGCATGCAACTGCTATAGGTAGCAGTGATGGTCCAATGCAACAAAAAAATTGATGAAGAAAAGTACAAATGAGGCTTTTTGACCCTCCTGAGGTTCCCCTCGAATCCATTGATGAGGGCACTGATGTTGACCGACATGACATGTTGGAGCATGATGAGCCGGAGCCTGGGACTCCACATGACTTTGGAGATGAACGTATTGTTGATGGCAATGAAGATATTCATGGAGAAACACGAATCAAAAGAACCAGATCAATAGATCTCACCTTTCTGGTGGATGACACATGTGTTCCGATCAAGATTCAGAAGATTGCAGGTATTTGTTAATTAATTGATTCATTTTTATCATGAAATTGAAATGGACATTTGTTGAGATTATTATAAATTAATGGATAACACGTTTTTGTAGGAAACAATGTTTTCTACAAAAACTTGAATGACAAAGCATTGGATTTGTTTGTCCCCACCATTCACACACAGTGGAATACCCACATGGTAAACTTGTTCAGAAATATGTTCAACAAGAAAGTGGTTACGAAGTTAGCCGACGATAATTTAAAATATACCAGAGCCCAATATAGGGAGAAATTACAATTAGACCTCAAGAATGAGCGCCCTCCCATGGTTCTGGAGTAAGAGTGGAAGGCCCTGATAGAGGATGCAAAGGAGAGCTTGTTTAAAAAACAATGAAGACATCCACGACCTGGTAAAGTAAGGTACAAGACATGTCATATTGTTAGTGAGATATTCTCATTTATGTTTTTATTTCTTGTTTTAAGTAACAATTATGATATCTAACGTTTTTCAAAAATTCCATATATAGGATACCTGATACCTCCAAAGCAACCAAGGATAGAGTGGAACACCATGGGAAGCATAAACTAGGCCATGGTGGCTATGGAAAACTAAAAGCCCAAATCATAAGAATTAAATTATTAAATGTGGTGAATATTTATTTAACAGTAGCGAACAAATATCTGTTTTTGTTATTGGTAATTTTAATGGTGTTATGCATTGTAGTTAAATATGTTTAAAACTATTGCCACTGAGGAGGACCTAAATCCTGGTTTCAAGCACGGTTTTAAAAGTGTGATTGAATATCGGAGAAGCTTGGGGAAAACTCCAATCTCCCCAACCACACAAATGCTGGTAAATAAAATGAATAAGGAAACCACAGTAGCATGCTTGTAAAGTCTATTCATATTTTATTATATCACCCTTAACTAAGTATTCATGATTGTTTTCAAGAAACAATGCAACTGCAACACTGAATCTAGCGGTATTCAGTAGACACCACTTCATACTAGGGAGCACATGTCCAATGATAGTGGGGAGCAAAGTACCCATTCCGGTATGTATGCTTCATAATTAGAAATATTTACTATGATTATAGATATTTATTTCCTGAATTATACTTATGTATTATCTTCTTTAAATGGAAGAGCATGTAGCTCAGGAGGGTGAACTGCAAGAGGAACCAAGTGGACAAGAAATTAACACACCCACTGTCACAACTACATAGACAGGTAAAGAGCAATATTTTAATGTTAATCAAAATAATGAAATAGTTATTTCAAATATATTTCAACATATCGATATGATCATTTTCATTGTTGTAGTTCATGCCCCTGCACAACTACCTCCATTCCCTTCTCAGTGACGTACTAGAAGTATGGTACATGAGTGCATGGAAACACAAATGATAGAAGGACATGGCACAGGAAATACAGTGTCAAAGGATGATTATGATATCCCAATTGTCAATTTTATGAATGTAAAAAAACACAAATCAAAGAAAAACTAGATGTATAAATTCATGACTTGTATTTGGATGTTTATCGATGTTGCTAGTATGAAATGTTTTTTATATAAATTACTGCATTATGCTTCAATGTTTATATGTTCATATGTTTTGATGACTAGCCTATTTATGCATGATTGTCTATATGTTTTATATATAAACAAAACCATTTATTGGGTATGGGGAATTGAGAGTGATGTGAGGGGGGGAGGGGCCATATGATCTTCCACCTTCATGTGGTTGGCCCTGTTCAGTAGAGAATAAACGTTTCTCGAAAAAAAGATAATCTCATGAAGGTATGCGACCACTTAAGTTTTTTCTAGAGTATTTTACATAACTAAATGTTGGTTGTGGAGCCTGATTATCTTCCTGATTCAGAGGTCCTTGCTTTCAGTCATGTTTATACCCCATGAAGTATTTACACCCCATAATTATGTACACTCTTCCACACGGAGGAGTGCAGAGGAGGGGTACCCCCTTTGCAGGGTCCGGGGGGGGCTATCCCCCCGGCTGGGGGGTCTGGGGGCAAGCGGGCCCCCAGCAGGGGTTCGGGGGCAGTGTTCCCTGATGGGGGTTTGGGGGCGAAGCCCCCGAAGCAAAAATTTCTTTGTAAAAGTATATTGTAATTTCATTGTAAATCTGGACCGTTCATTATAAGGTCGCAGATCTAACGATAGAGATTATGTTAGGGTTTTTTTTCCCTAGAAGGCAACCCTCTTTTATGAGGAAAATGTATTACAACTATGGTGGATGGTGAATATTGTATTATGAGAGAGGAGACTGTGAGAGAAAGAAGAGGAAGTTACAATGGGTTTTGTTGTAGGTTGTATCCCTTCATTTGTTGGATAATAATAAAGGAAGGACCTAGCAATTTCTTTGGTGGACGTAGCCCACACTGGGTGAACCACGTAAATCTGTGTCTCTCTTGTATTGTGTGTCTTCTGTGTTTTGTTTCTGCATTTGTTTTATTT
>SNQJ01S0013079.1:154539-217552 GCA_010110895.2 Picea sitchensis | reverse complement strand
ACTGTGAGAGAAAGAAGAGGAAGTTACAACGGGTTTTGCTGTAGGTTGTATCCCTTCATTTGCTGGATAATAATAAAGGAAGGACCTGGAAATTTCTCTGGTGGATGTAGCCCACACTGGGTGAACCACGTAAATCTGTGTCTTTCTTGTATTGTGTGTCTTCTGTGTTTTGTTTCTGCATTTGTTTTATTTTATTACTCCGCGGTCCTGTTTTTCTAACACTAAATACATGTTTATTTTCTTATATATTATTTACTCATATAAAGAATTTGTCTTTTATGATTCATGCAGGTCTTTGTGATGGAAATGCATCTCGTGTACAACTCTTATCAAGTTGTATGGGATAATGGATTTGGATAAAGGAGTATGATAAGGTAAGGGTTTTGATGTGTTTTTTAAAGTTTATAACTCAATGTAGGACTTATGGAGACATAGAAATGTAAAAATACAATTTTGATTATTGTTAAGATATTCATATTTTCTAGGACATTACTAGCATCAAATTAATGTATGAGACCCATATGTTTGTGGGATGCATAGAGGATTTATTCATTGTCCCACAAACAAGCGGGTCTTATACATCAATTTGGTGTCTCGCTAGGTTGTGACCTATCAAGATATTTTTGAGATATAAGTAATTTTATAAGTCGATGTGCAATAATATATAAACACATAAACATATTTTGATCAACCATTGAAATATTGCACCTACAAATATACTTTGGCATGTTTCTAGGACCATTTATCTCCCCATGTATATTTTGATCCTTTTAGGGGCCAAAGGGTAATGATTAATTTATCTTCCTTGATTTTTTCCTTTCCTCAAAAAAATATCCAATGCAACTCTTGCCCCTCCAAGTGGGCCAAAAGCCCCACTATCATCCAATATTAAATATCCAAATGATGCCACTGCATCCAATGCTTGTTCAATAAGGGGGCCTCAAATATTTATTATGTAAAGGAGCTCACAAGGTCAATTGAAAACCCAATGTACATCATCGAGGGATACTTCATACACCAATCATTATGCCTCCTAAATTCTAATGTATGAAGTGCTCTTCATCTGTGGGAACATTCCCAAAAGTGTGCGATGAAGCCTACATTATAGGCCCACAAATTTGACTCCAAAAGTCTCTTCAAAACCTCCACGTGATACATTACTTTATGGTGAAGGTCAAGTATATATAATATAATAAATTGTCTTTTTCCTCTAGTCTTCTCCAATACTTTCCTCCCCTATCTCCATTGCGAGGAAAGTCTAGCGTACTACTGCCACATGTGTCTTGTTGCAGAAAGGTGCTCTGGCATTCCTTGTTTCCTAAGTCTACTCCAATGATGAACTATAGGTGAGATGATTCGTGTGTTGATGAGATGATAGGTAGAGCATTGCTGGAAAATCATATTTAGGCACAGCTATCCCCTGTATGTGTTCACAAAATTCCCAATACTTCTGAAAGAACCCTAATCAAGATGTTTATTACACTTGAGGAGGTCGAAACTATTCCAGATTGAGGAAGAGAATACACTCAAGTCAAAATTCATGACCAATATAGGGTCACTTACTTCTTGAGAAAAGGAAATCATGAAGAGAAACAACAATAAATTTCTTTATATACCTTGTATGTATCCCTTACACAACTACAAAGTGATGCATTATGGTTTGAAACAAAACATTGAATGCTTGAAATTATAAACAAATTCATGAATGCAGGCAATATTTTGTTCATAAATTAAGTTGGAGAGGCCTAGCATTACAAGGATAACTCCCATAAATACTCCATAAATAATCAATCATTCAATATGAGGTGAGGAAAATAAGTCTCCATGCATACATCTATGGTAGAGAGATGATGTTTGATCAGTAATGAAAACAGCCTAACAACTTGCATAACTTGCCAATGAAAACTTAGTGAAAATGTCATCCTAGTCTCAATGCTCCATCAAAGTTATATTGTTCTTTCCATGGCACAATCCTGCATACTTCAACATTAGTTCATGTTTTGCATGTTGTCAATAGGTACAAAGTGAAAACCTAAATCTTCAAAAAATAATTGACTTTACCAAAGACAAAAATGGCAAAGAAGAGATCAAAATATAATCTCAAAGTGTCTATTATGAGTGTGCTTAGGTCCGAACCAGTGATGTTGTAAGCGACATTCATTCCCAGTTGTCATAAAATATCAAAATCTAGAAAGAGAAAGTTCAACAAATTAAATGTAAAATGATGTGTATGTTGCTCATAAGCCTCAGAGATAGCAAAGATACCAAGGAGTTTTTTATTATCTCAAACATGATGGTCCAAACCTCATTTGTTTCTAACCTTAACTATGTTCATAATTCAACCCCAAATTAATCTATTAGGTTGTTGTTTTGGTGCAGGTGTTGGAGGAGTATCAATTCTTGTATAATATTCCCAACAATACAACCATAAGCTACCACAAATAAGTTAATTGTTTCACCCTTCAATATACCCTCTAGTTTGTTAAGAATATGCCTTAATTTAGGGAAATCTTGGGTTTATAATCCATCCAATCTAGGTCACCACAATTGTGCTGAGAATATCATTTTGGAGGGCCAAAAAAAGATGGTGGAGATGTTGGTTTTACTATGTCACCATGGAAATATAGGACTCCATGACAAATGACAAGTCCTCTTGTATCTTGATTATGTATGCCAAGTAAATTATGCATCATGCTATAGTGTTGTAGTATAAATAATGCCCCATGCTTCCAGTTTAGACTATCAAATGTCACGTCAAATATTTTTTTTGGATATTACAGAAAGGTTGCATAGAAAACTTGTTTGATGAAGGAATCAAGTCACTAAAGGTTATGCAACACGAAGATGAAGCCTGTGAATCATAATGATATTGGATATAAGTCTCCAGGTGCCCTCTTGGCTGGTCAATTTAGACCAGAAATGATACCTCCCACAACGTTACCAATAGATATCATATTGGAGTTGACAACTAGTAGGTACTTTTCTTAGTATCATGTGCCTGTAAGTGCCCATAAGTTCCTCATATCAACCACTATCGTCCCTCCTTGAGAGTCTTCGTCCTTGAAGTAGGATAAGGGATTGGTGTTAGACATCAAATTTGTGCATGAATCAAAAATAAATCATATTCATCATTAGGTACAGTACTAAGGCTTATGAGTATCATGAATATGGGGACTTCTGTATCATATCATTGTTTTCGGAGACTAGAAAACTATCATTTTTTTTTAAACCTACATAAGCCATCTCTATAGCGACGTATGTTCGTCACAAGTATGGCATCTGCGTATCAAGTATGTCATCTACATCGCAATCCATTGGTAGGTTTTCTACTCTGCCACAGAACGTTGTTGCTATTTCCACAGAACTTCATCGCTATTTCCATAAAAATGTAACTCCTTGCGACGAACTTACGTCTCTATAGAGACGAACGTTCATGGAAAGAAGTTAAATATTTTCTACGAGATTCCATATTTCCGACGTAGGTTCATCGATCTACTGACGATCGTTTTTCACAATTACGACAATGTGAACAAAACAATTTAACATAAAATATTTAGGATGATGACAAGTGGTGGCCTGATTTCATCAATGTTTCCACGAATAATCTTAGTGCAGAGATATAGCGACGTAAAAATTTGCACGAAAAATATTGTTTTCCTTCATGGAAAGTGAAACGGATATGTGTGGAAATAGAAACGAAAAACTGTGGCAAATTTAGTCATATGTAGTAGTGCGTTGGAGGAAAAAACTAGTAAACATAAGATATATTCTATGAAAATATGAGTAGCCATTGCACATTGTTATACAATGTAAATGTTTCATGAAGTTAAAAATTGAATGGTGTGTGGTGACATGGTATGCCACGATATTGGAATCGTGGGGTATCAATGTCTATGTGTACAACAATGTGTTCAGAAGGTGGGTCTCCAACGATCCGACAACATCAGTGGTCGACATCCCGATTTGTTGGTGGGCCAATATCCGGGATATGGAAAATGTTCCCGGGCATGGTTCCAATCAGTAGAGGTTTCATGATGTGATTATCCTACCTAATGTTTCATGGGATAGTTTGTGACAATGCCAAATGTCGGGGTAACATCGATGCCATTAGATTGGATGTTTTTGTTCGAAGGTATAAGCAGGTCAATGGTGTGGTTTAATCAGTGTGTCTTGAACAAGTGTCCCATATGATGATATCCAATAGTAATTATGAACTATGACGTATCCAAAGTTTTTTTGAAAAGAGGGTAAAGATGAAAATTTTGTGGTTTATATGTAGTTTATGAACAATCTAATTGTTCAATAAGTTATAGAAGCACGATTGCAGGCCAATTCCTTTGCAAATCAAGTTCCTCTACATGTAACTAAAACTACATTAACTGTTTTTTTTTTCATTATTAAAATGGAAATTTTCCAACACAACAAAAGTAAGGAAAATGTAAATGTTGAGGAGGAGGATTTAGTGGACAAAGACAAGGACATATTTGATCTGGTCCTATCTTTTGATTATTTAGAATTATAAAAGGATGCTATGAAAAATTCTACAAATCGGGTTGATCATTATCATGTGTGGGAATGCAATTTAGCAAAATTTGTTGTTCCGCAAGTCTACGAGTTTCTTGAGTTCGTGGTTTGGTGTGCCTCAAAATATATTCCCTCTAAAAGAGATATAATTTCCACAGATGGGTCTGTACTCATTGAAGTGACAGTCGAATCCATCTCCAAAATGTTAAGGTGGCCATTAGACCCCGAGAGTGAAGTATTAAATGAGTTTGTATTATCCAATTGTTTCAGAGAGTTGAAACCTGAAGACATAGTGGTTCTATTACAATCTTATCTATAAAAGAATTTTGATATTCCCGGGGATAAAATTATTCTTGAATATATCATGTTTCCTGAAATTTCAAGAAAACCTATTTCCATGATCTGTGTAGTTTTGGGAAAATATAGGGACCTTGTGGTTGATGAGTTTTTGCTAGGGATTTTGGCCTCAATTTTGTATATTTTTAGCTAAACCCTTAATGAAATTCAATTACAACCAATTTTTAGCTGATCAAATTCATTATCAATTGTCAGAATTTGAGTCTCTTAGAAGATTCGGATACCAATCTTACCTTGTTCATTTGTTCTTGTTTTTTCAAGCCACTAATTTTGCATCACTTGGATTAAGAGTTAAAAATGAGATTGGTAACCCAGTCTTAGTGATTCATTGGACTAGTTTGATTAAGAAGAGGCATTTGAATGTTAGATTCTCAAAGTATATTGACCTATTTATGTCCAAATCTTAAAATGTTATATATAATGAAATCCCCCTCATAATGTTTCTTGAATGCAAAACATTGTTACAGCTTAGCCTAGATAAGAGAGTAGGAGACTGGTATATATTTGAGAATTATAGCGAAATCAAAGTCTACGGCTGTGAAAATCAACCTTTTCTTTTACCTATTTCATTGACTCCCATAATATTTTCACTTGAATACATTAGGAAAATATTGAATTCATATGATGTTCATTTGGTATCAATAAAATATAAGGCTACTTTCAAATTGAAAAAATAGGTAGGACCTTTTATTTTCAATTCCAGATCAACATTGCAAGTAGTAGCAAAGGCTCTCTCAGATATGGGATTTCAAGAAGGAGAAACATGGATATATGAACCTCATGTTGTGATTTCTTCAAAGAGGATTTCACATGGTCAAACGCCTTATCATCATGAGCAAAAAGTGGAGGTGGAGTAGTTGAAAAACCAGAATAGCTAGAAAGATGTGAAAAATATCTTGTAATTCCATGGTAAAATAATTGTAACTCCAGTAACAAAGACTCTAAAGAAGTTTGAGGGGACATACAAGAGAAAGAATACATATTCAAGTTCAAAGTATTTAGAAACAAAGGAATACAAGTCAGCAAAAAGGAAAAACACAAATTTTCTTGACGAAGAGAAAGAGAAAGAATTATAGGAAGAAGTAGTATCAGTGGACAAATAACCTATTGTAGTTTTCGAAGTTTTATCATCAGAGAAGATGAACAGTATAGGGGGATAGAATGAAGAAATTTATTTGACTACAGATCAATCAAATCATATTGATTTTGTTAATCAATTTAGGGATATAAAAAAAAACAAGTTCAAAGATCAAGCGAAACTTTCTTCCCAAAATCTTTGATCAAGGAGGATTGCAGACAAGGATGCTCTCTGATGTTGATTATGAAAAATGTAGGTTGAATATAGAAATGATGGAGCTAAAACAACATAATAAAGTGAAAAAGGTACATCTATTTATCTCAATGTAGTGCATCCACTGGATAAGATAGATCTGCATAGAAACACTAGAGAAATGTTGAATAGAGATGTGATGATTTTCATTTTGGGAATAAAGAAGCTGCAAGTTATAAATGAGAACTTGGAAAATAGAATCATACAAATAAGAGTGGAGGAATTATAACAATGGGTTATGGACTTGGGATCCAATCCAAAGTACATGGCATGTGTGGAAGCACTAGTGAAAACTAAATAAATAGGGATCCATGCATTAAAAAGCAGGCTTAAAATCCTTGGAATCGAACATGGCTAGAATCCGGAGTTGTAGGATATCCAAGTAGAAAAGGATTAACTCATGAAAAAATGGTGCAAATGGAAGAAGAGATGGAGTTGCAGCAAAAGTAGATTGAAATTTTAAAGGAAGGATTTACTTCATGTTCAACAACATCAATAGATCCAATAGATGGATTGTCAAAAGCATTGACGGACTTGGATCTAAAGGGGATCTAAAATTGAAAAATTGAAGAGAACAATTGCAGTATAGGGTGAGGAGATGAAGGAAAAGGATAAAGTCATCGAAAAATATGAAAATCTAAAAGCTAAGATGCTTACATACATTGAACAATTGAAGAACAAATTGTTTGGAAAATGTTATCTAGTAGGGGATAGACACGTCATTTGGGATGAAATCATAAATGCGGTTGGAAGGATATGGGATTATTTCAAGATAAATGATGATGAAATGTTGTTAACAGAGGAAGTAGGTGAAGTTATAAAGAAATCATTTGAGGAATTAGGAACACAACTAGAGGTTGTTAGCCATATTATTAAGTTCCTAAATTCCAATTCCACTAAAGAATTAAAAATGAAAGGTGTGAAATACAAAACCACAATGGTTATGGAGGCCGAAAAGATTTTTACATAAAGGAATTTATCGCAAATTGATGCGAAACAATTCTTAATGGTCAGGGAAAACATTCACTGTTTCAAAAATAGATTTAAAAACCTAGTAAAGATGGGGTTACCTTCAACATTGAATGAAAAAGGAAGGTTGGTATCAAGCAAAAGTTATAGAAAGAGTTTGTTCATAATGAGAAAAAACGGGAGAAAGTTAAGAGGTATGGATGAGAGTATAAGAGGGAAAACTATTGTGGATGTGTTGAGACATGATTTTTACCTTCTCTATGAAATTAAAAATCTATTTTCAAAGGATCCAACATATAAGAGATACATTAAGCTAGATATTGCATTAAGACAAATGAGGTCATTCCAATATCCGTCAAGGGAAACATGGAGACTTATCATCCAACCGTTGAGAGACTGACTTCATGTTTTGCAAAGATTTGGATTTCATTTTGTTATAAATACTCCATTAAGACATAATGTTCATAGGCATATTTCTATATAGGTTTTGTTCAAGAAAATGAGAATTTGTGCTTCATGAAGTAATGAAAAGATATGATGGTAAGAAAGAAGAAATTTGAATGTTTCATTTTTTTAAATGTAATATCCAGCTATTAAGTTCATTTTCATCCCATTGAATCAATTCCAGTTAGCGGTAGTTAAACATTTTCTTAGTTATTAACATTCTCAATTTGATTGGAGATGCATTGGATCCTCACTATATGGTTGTATTTATTTTATAGTTAGGTGGGTATTGAAATGTTGAAATGGTGTATTTCTCATATGAATCAGTTTATGTTCATTGTATCTATTCTTCCTTTATCTCTGAACTTTGACATGTTTCCATGCATGGGAAAAAGTTGGCAAATAATGTGCAAAACTGGTATCATCAAATATCCAATTGTTATCAGGTCACAAAAATAGTTCAAACAACTTGAGAACTGGTAACGTAGATGTATGTTAGTTTTAATTTAGAAAATACGTATCAAGAAAAAAAAAATCTATTGACATATTCAGATTAATTAATGTAAATTATACTTATGCATATTCAGATTAATTAATGAACAATTGTAAATATATAAACTCTTGTCCAATTCCATATGATCTATTATCAAATTCATTTAAAGAGAGAACAATAAGATTTTCTGAAAATTCTAACAAGAGTGTAGAAATGTGTAACATAAAGCTTGTATCCATAAATAAACCCGACAAAAGAGAATCGTGGGTTTCAAAAATGAGCATTGCATTAGTGTAGAATAATTATAGTACTAAAACTAGTAAAACACGATACAACCACTACAATTCCAGGTTCTAAAAACTTAACACATTAAGGATTTTACAACAATGCATATAACATTCTCTATGGAAACTTTAGCATTGTTTTTCTCTACAAAATTACAATAAATAGGAGTGTACATGTAAAATTATATAACTAGTTTCTGGTTTGGGTGGAATCAATAGGCACATCTATTTGAAATTGATTTGATAAATGATATCAAGGAGAGATATTATGGTGAACTCCAGTAACAGTTGTGTTGACTTTTCCTGGTTGCATGTGTCCCTAGTTTTTCCATAAGGAAACTCTCTCTAACATGGTTTCAATTAATGAGGGATGTAAAATTTCCTCGGTATATATTTATAGAAATTTCCTCTTGTTTGGTTGAAAACTTGGATAAGAAATTGTCAATTGTTTTTGAACATTGTGTTGGATGATTGGCAAGTTATTGAACACTTTCTAGGGTCTAGAAATTCATATTGTTAATATTGTTTTTCCTTGAGTATATTTTTTGTTGCATATCTGTAAGATAATTTGATAATGGAACTGATTTTCCAATTGAACAATTAATTTATATTGTTCAATGATATATACTTCTAAATCCCATAACACTGAGCAACTTTTACTCGTTTCCTTAATGAGATTGTGTGAAAACAAACAACTTGCTTCCCAAGAATCAATTGAATCTTGTATTTGTATTTCTTCTTCTTCAAACATTTTGGTGTATCCTGGTGGTAAACAAGTGCTCTGTGCCTCCCATATTTTGAAATTATAAAAAATAGCCCAGAGATATTTTTGGTTTTTACACTATAACTCAAGCTCAACAAAAAACTACAGGATTGGTTCATGTTGTTATTTGATTAGATACAATCTTGAATAGAACAACACCTATGAAGATGATAATTTAGAATTAAGTTTTATTTCTTTTTTCTTAGTATTTTCGAACTCTCATTTCTTATTTTCGCCTCTTCTAGTTGAGTAGTCAATGTCTCTATCTACTTTTGATAGTCTTTGTTGATTTTATCTTTTTCTAAAACAAATGTAACTAGATCGTTGTCAGTTCAATTTTAATTGCATCTATTTTTTTTGTCAACTCTGCAATGATATTCTAAGAAATATTGTTTTCTTTTGTGATGGATTTGACTTCATGTTTTTGTTTCCAATTGTGTTTGTGTATCCTATTTTGTTCGACAAGTTCCTTTAATATATTATTCTATTTCCTTAGTCGGTTGCGTAATCTCATCATAAACCATTTATTAATATTGAAAAATACCCCTAATGCATGAACAAATTCCTCTACAAATTATTCATCGCCCAAATGTGCAACATTCCACAATTGAGTTACTTCTTGTGTGATTTCTTCATGGTGGGTCGTTTTCCTCTTTTTGGACCTTCTCTTCTCTATAGTTTTTGTTTTTTCATCAAAGACAAAATTGTCTAAAGACAAAACAATATCTTGTATAGGAGAAATTTTGTCAAGATTGAAAGAACTGGTAACCAGGATTCCTGGAATTGAGGTTATGGGAGTAGTATTGATAGGAACAGTAATATGGAAAAGTGTTGTCTAGGAAAATTTGATGTATGTGCTAGTGTTCACCTATGTGTTTGCTTCAGTCAGTTTGGCATAATTCTGGGTATTTCCTGTGCTTGAGTCTTCTTTTCATGTTACGATTTTTTCTTGTAAATATTTGTCAACTTTTTTTTTATGTTGAATAAGAACTAGTACCTGGTTCTCTTTCATTTTTATCTTCTTCTTCACTTTCCTCAAATTCTATAATTCCATGCATTATTTTATTTTTCTTAAGAAAAGAGCTCTTTCTATTAACTTTCCATTCAATAAAATCCAAGAAATTAGGACTATTTTTTATGGCATCAATCGTTTTTCTTAATTCATGGTAGTGCATTTTCCCTTGAAGAACAAGGTCAAAAGGTATATTTTCATGAATACATGTTTTATTTTTCACCATAGCATAGTTTTTTTTTACAAATTCTATTGGATCATGTCTCTTAAAGTCACCATGGACCAGCCAAATTCAATCTAGTGGGTCAACCTCTTTTTTAGCATGTTTTGGATTTGACAAGGTATAAATACCTAGTGAAATCGAGAATTAGGCCATTTATTTTTCGAATTTTTAGCCAAAGTGACTACAATGCCGACATTGACAATATGGTATGAATTTTATTTTAATGCTAGTTTCTCTAGGACATACTTGGGAAAGAGATGAGGGGGACCTTTACAGCCAAAAATCCTAATGTATTAAAATTCATCATATATAAACCAATCACCTGTTTCTTTTATGGCATTCATATCCTCTTCAATGAATCTTGGGGCTGGCATATTTTTAAAAAGAAGATGCAAGGGGATCATACAAAAGTTACAAATTTCATAGAAATCATTTTTTCAATTGATTTCCCACATTTTAGAATAGTATAAACAAATTACTTCCTCAGAGGGATACCAACTCCGAGCTAAAAGTTGGAAAGTGGTGACTACAAAAATGACTTCTACCAAATAGGAAGACATACAAAACCATGTATAGTATCCTGGAGGAGCTTGTTGACACTTTTTCACTTCTTGTTTAATATTGGCAGAAATTATATGGGCCCAATTGAAAATGTTTCCTGCAAGAACTTGGTGGATGAGAGGGACCCAACCCAACTTGACGCTAGAGGGATTTTTCTGACCATATAGACGACAAAGAATTATGGAAACTAACAGAGGGGATTTATTCATTTTGGAGACATGATACATTTTTTCACCTACGACTTTGAAAGAATTAGGGTCAAACCACCATTCTATAATGAACTGATCCATTTGCTTCTCCTTCTTTTTGAATTTTTCCTTTATGAATTTGTTAATGAATTTGTCATCAAGATTGATTGCAGGTCTGATTAACTTATACATATTATCAACATCTTTAGTTCTAAAGGAAACAACAACTTTGTTTGTTTAATTTACAAAAATACATGTAGAGATATCAGTATGGGATATTATCCATCGTACCATGTCATAATAGGGTACAATTGTTGGCCTGGCAACAATTTTGGGAAGTTGCGATGCTTTAATATCAACCAAATCATCGACATCTAATTCATATTCATCACTGAAATCCCCTTGTTTGAAGAATGAGTAAATTTATCTCCACTCCATACTATTTCTCATGTCGGTCTAGAATGTAGTATCAAAGAAAAATTCTAAATTGACATTATTTTCATTGTCGTCTTCATTGTCAATTTTACCCTAGAAACCCAAACTAGGAAAACCAACATTCCTTGAATGATCTACTCTATTTTTGTCTTATTGAAGTTGAATAAAAGGTTACATGTATAAAATTGTTTCACACCTAATACACAATAGACATCATACCCTCTTGCTTGTGCAAGAACAACCCTGTAGCTAATCTGACTTACACCTACATGACGATCAACCTCTAAATTACAAACTCTTGGAAATTAGCCATTCATCATCTAAAGATTCAATATTAGCCTTTATGGACTTACAACATGCCTCTTTATAGGATTTACAATAGGAAAAACACTGAATACATGGTGCCCAAAAAAGGTTACAGATCCATGCATATCATTGGCTGCAAATATAGTGAATCTCGAGATTCTATTACAGTCGACTCCAAGTCATATTATCAGTCGACTACGAGTCAACCTTCATTTGGCTGCCAAATTCCCACCTATCAAACTAAATTCTTTTGCGATCCAAACACCACTGAGCATGCTCCTTTCCTTTTCCATCAACTTTTTGTTCATTCTCTCGAAAACTCCTTTTTTGTGGGGTATATGGTGTGGTATTTTTGCGTTCTATGCCACAATTCTTACATGATTGATCAAATTATTTTCCACACAATTCACCACCATTTTCAATTCTCATCACCTTAATATTTGTATCTATCTGGTTTTCTACAAGAGATTTAAACTCTTTAAATTTCTCGAAAACCTCTTATTTATTCCTCAGGAAATATATCCATGTCCTCCTGTAAAAATCATCTATGAAGGAGACAAAATACAGGGATCCACCAAGTGAAGGAACTATAACTAGGACAAATGCATCACTATGTACCAATTCTAGAATCCCATTTTCCCTTGTCACACCATATGGGAACCTCACATGACTTTGTTTTCCATATATGCAATGTTAAAACAAAATCACTTCTAAACCACATTTAGGAAAACCTTCAACCATACCTTTTCTCTGCATAGCTCAAAGTCATTTTTCTCCAATGTGTCCCATCCTATCTTGCGATAGCATGGCCAGGTCGATTTTATCATGTATTGTCGAGTTGGTTTGCATAGACTCAACCCGATTTTGGTCGAGTTGAGTCGAAGTCAATTTGACTTCAGGAGAAATGATGTTGTTGCATCTAGTTGAGTAGACATTCCCTAACAACTTGTATAGGGTTATAATATGAACTCATTTAATTAATACCATCGCACCTCTGACCATCTTGCACAAATCCTTCTGAAATAGAGTGTGCACTCTAACATCACTCATCTTACTGACAGATATCATGTTTCTTTTCAAACCAGGAATGTGTAGCACACCTGGAAGGGTTCTTCTCCTCCCATCCTACAGTATCAATGGAAATCTCCCACGTCTGACAATTTTGGTTATCGAGTCATCCCCCAAGAACAAATCACCTCCATCGTATTTCTCATACTCGCCAAACCATTCTCTATGTGGTGTCATATGATAGGATTCTCATGATTTGATCAACCAGACACCTTGATCTGGTTGTGTATTGGTCAACGCTAAGTACAAATCACCTCCCTTATCTAGGGTTGTCTTTTTCTTAGTTGACTACTTCTCATTGGATGTTGCAATGACTTGCATCTCCCTCGACTTACAATCCTTTTTGTAATGTCCAAATTCACTACATTTATAGCATATTCTTGTCAACTGAACTGGGGATTTATATCTACCCTTCAACTTAGACTTTCTATCAAATAATTTTCCTTTATCTCTTTCAATCGGTCGACCTCTCACTACTAAAGCATCCTTGGTCGATCCTTCCATGTTCTTTCTTCCCATTTCTTATGATAGTAGAGAAGCAACCACATCTTCTAGTTCTAGTGTGGTTGTATTACTCCCTATAGCCATGACTAAGATATCCCAGGAGTCTGAAAAAGAACATAATATGCTTATACACTTCTCCTCCTTAGTTATTTTAATATCCACAGAAGATAACTGGCTTAAAATGGTATTAAACACATTTCAATGCTCATTCACCGAACTGCCATCACTCATTCTCATAAGGTATGGTTTTTTTTTGAGAAACAAATTATTTACCAAATATTTTGACTCATTTAAGCTTCCCATCTTGTCGCACAGTTTCTTGGTTGAATCTTCACCTGAGACATTGAGTAGTACCAAATCTGCAAGACAAAGACAAATCATACTTTTTTCTCTTCTTTATATTTTCTCCCATTCTTCCATCAACATGCCTGTCAGCTGGGTACCTGGATAGACCATTGTCCATTGTTCTCGATCTACAAGAAGATATTCCATTTTAAGTTTCCAAAGTTCAAAATTTTGGCGATTGAATTTTTCTATCTCTATTCTTGAATTTATCTCTATTCTTGAATTTATCTCCATTCTTTACCATGATATTTAAAACAATTTAGACTTACAACTCTTACTGTACCTAGTGTTTATCTCTTAGATTCAATATTGGTAAATCAATATCTAATACAACCATCCAATATTAACACAACTCTGATACCACTTGTCAGAAAAATGAGATACAATTCCATACTAAACCTAGCAGAATAGAAGATGAATAATCAAGAATGTAAATGACAAAGAAATCACACAGTACAAAAATATACCTTGGAAACCCAAACTGAGAAAACCAACATTCATTGAGCGTTCTTCCCTCTTTTTGTATTATTCATGATGAATAAAAGGTTACATTGGTCCACACCTAAGACATAATCGATATCATACCCTATTTCATTTGAAATAATAACCCTGTAGCCAATCTAAGTTACATATACATGACCAACAACCTCTAAATTACAGACTCTTGGTGATTATCCATTCATCATCTAAATATCCAATATTATCCTTTACGACTTTACAACATGCCTCTTTATAGGGTTTACAACAGGAAAAACCCTAGAGACATGGTGCCCATAGACAATTACATATCCATGCAGATCATTGGCTACAAATCCCGTGAATATTGAGATTCTGTTATAGTCGACTCCAAGTCGGATTACCAGTTGACTACTAGCCGTCCTTCATTTGATCTTCAGTCGGTCGCCACATGCCCACTTGTCGACTTCTTTTCAGTTGACCTCTACAAATTTTCATCAATGCATTTACCATGTCAGACTTCCTCAGCCTTCGACTTCAACTTTACCTGGTCAACTAACTTCGACCTTCGATTTGTTGTTGACCTACCTCGACTTCAACCATCAACTGATCCACCTCGACTAGACTTTCATTGCAAAGAATATAACAACCCAAAAATGCTCCTTATTTCATTTTTGCAAAGATTTCATATAATAAATGATTTAAATATTGGTACTAAGTTCTTCATTAATTGTCATTAAATGTCCAAAAGTCATGAAATTTTTTTAATGGAGGACAAGACAGTTACAACTGTCTTAAATTTCAACTATCCAAAGACAACCTATTTAGTTGTCAAATTTTATTTGTAAATGTCCCATAAATGTTTTCCATTGGATCATCAAATGCTTGAATGGAAACTATTAGTGATAGGATATTGTTGGGTTGTTATATTCTTTGCAATGAAATTCTACTCAATACACCTCGAATAGAATTTCATTGCAAATAATATGACAACTCAACAATGTTCCTTATTGCATTTTTGCAATGATTTCACAGAAAAAATGCATTAAAACTTGGTACTAAGTTATTCATTAATTGTCATTAAATGTCCATGAATTCATGATAAAGTTGCAATGGAGGACAAGACAATTAAAATTATCTTAAATTTCAGCTGTCAAAAGACAACCTATTTAGCCGTCAAATTTTCTTTGTAAATCTGCCAAACATTTTGTCCATCGGATCCTCAAATGCTTGAATGGAAACCCTTGGTGATAGGGTATTATTGGGAAATGGGAAATAATATCGTGTATTTGGGATAGCAGATCACCAGAGTAGTGCGATATCACTAGTGATAATCAGTATGAAGTCTATATAGGTCGGTAACTGGGAGTAGTGTTTGGGATGTCAGATCGATCGCGTTTCATTTTATGAAATAGTGCTAAATATTTGTTGAGAAAAGTGAATCAGACCGCATACCATTGGGTAGTTTATCTTACATGATTTTTTTAGGGGGGGAAGTTGTATGATTCCCACTATGACCAAATCATGATGTGTTTCACATGATCAGAGCATAGACGATCACATTTTCATTAACAACCATGTTGGTTGTTGGCAGACGTTGATCAATGACCTTTGATCTCAACCCTCCAATGGATAGTCAGATGGGATGTCAGGCATTAGGAGTTTCCAAAGTTTACAAAATGCAAGTGAAGGCCTCGATGTTTGATTCTCGGTGGTGACGTTCCCTAGGGAGAAAATGCAATGTACTATGACATGTCACACAAGAGGCAAGTCACGTTGAAGCCATATGTCACACTATGGTGATGCCACGTGGGATGTTGATGTGGAATATATGAACATAGATTAAGGGGAATTTGGTGACACATGTCATGTGATTCAAGTACCATGTGTCATGCTAGCTAGTAGAGTGTCATTTTTCTGTGTCTTTTTGAGTGGCCAATGGTGGCACTTCCATGTGTCCTAGGTGCCCATTCATCTTGGGTCAGGTGTTCTGGAGCTATGAAAAATATGGAAGGGTTGATTGTTCAATAAACAATCTACCAAGGTCTCAAGATCTTGGGATAATGTCACCCAAAAAATGGACAATGTACAAGTTATATTACATGGATGGACCAGGGGAGCGGTCTGTATTGACATCTACAGGATCCCAGTCTATGTGGGTGCTCCACATGTCAATTTTTTATTGTTCCACGTGCCATTTTGATTTGTCACTTTGAGAGGGTGTTTTCTGGTGTGAAATGAATACCACATGTCAGCAAATGTTCCAGGCAATGATAGGGTTGTGTGTCATTTCAGATGACTGGCTATCGCATAGACATGTATCTATTCTATGCCAATTAGACCATTTGATCTAGTGCTAATGCTCAAAGGTGTAAAAGAACTATAATACCCTCGTGGGTCGGTGTCTCAGTCGTGAAGTGTCATGCACAGGGCCGTGTTTTCCAAGTGCCAGCTCAGTGTCGATTGTTCGATGCCTGCTATGACCATATCATGACGCATGTCCCATGATCACAACATAAAGGGTCACCTTTTCGTTAATGATCGTGTTGTTTATCGATAGACGTCAATCAATTACCTTTTATATTATCCCTACAATGAAGGATCATATGGGATCTCAGGCATCAAGAGTTTTTGAAGTTTACCAAATACAGTTGAAAGTCTCGATATCCAATGCTCGGTGGTGACGTGCCCCACAATAGAAATACAATGTACCATGATGCGTGATGCCAAAATCAAGCCATGTTGAAGCCATGTGTTAAATTGTGGTGGTTCCACATGCAATTTTGATCGAGGATATCTGAACATAAATCTAGGGTAATTTGGTGCCAAGTGTCAAGTGATTCAAGCACCATGTGTCATGTTAGCTAGAAGAGTGGTAGGTTTATGTGTCTTGTTGGATGGAATGATGGTGGTAGTGCTATGTGTCCCATCTACCCACTCATCCTGGATCATGTGTTTTGGGGCTATGAAAAATATGGAAAGGTCAATTTTCCACCAACCAATGGACATTGTACATGTGAAAACACTTGGATGTACTAGGAAAGAGATTTGTGCTGACATGTACACGATGTCAGTCTACTTGGGATTTCCACGTGTCAACTCATGATTGTCCCATGTGCCATGTTTATTTGTCACTTTGAGGGCGTGGTTCATGATGCGATATGACTACCATGTGTCAACTAAGGTGCCATATGATGATAGGGCCACATGTCATGGGAGGTGGTTAGTTGTGGTAGAGACACGTGTTTGGTTTGTTCATGTTAGACCATTCGATCTGGTGTTAATTCTCAAAGTTGTAAAAGAACTATAATATGCTTGTGGGTCAATGTCCTGGTATCCAAGTGTCATTCTATGGTTAAGAAAAGTGTGAGTAAAATAAAGGGCCATGTGTTCCAGGTCCCAGCTCAGCAGGGGATCATACCTTTTGGACTATGTGAAACATGGAACATGTCACCATTGTATCAACTGCGGGGGGGCCTTTGTGTGGCTAGTTTAACTGTAGGAAGAGGGGGGTGAAATCCACCTATTTGTGACAGCTCATGATAGTATTAATATCATTGATTTTTGATGCCCCTCCCTGCTCTGTTAAACCTTGAACATGTCGAGGTTGTCATGATCAGAGGTAGACTGTCGATCTAGATTTATATTGTTCTACACTCCTCATATTTTTCCACGTTTTCCTACAATAGGAGGGTTTGGTTTTTCCATGTTTCTTAATTCCAAGTGCATATGAAATTCATTACAGAAGGTTATTCTCAACACTGATGGGATAACAACATGTTGCATTGAGACAATGACCTATATTCATATGGGATATATGAATAAAGATATGGGGAAATTTGGTGCCACGTATCATGTGGTCCAACTGCCATATGTCATGCTAGCTGATAGATTAACACATTTGTGTGTATTACCAAGTGATCAATAGTGCTAACGTCATGTGTCCTAGGTGCGTGCTCATCCCAGTTTGGTTTTTCTAGGGATATGAAAAATATTGAAAAGTTGATCATCCGAGAGGCAATGTCTCGAGGTCTTGAGATCCTGACATCATTGAAAATAAATTCCAGTAACTTTGAATATAATGGATTTTGGCATAACAACCATTTTTAGCAATCAACAATATTGAGCATGTTTGTTTCTTCATGGTTGTAATAAAATATATCGAATCATCAATAATATGTAGGTAATTTCCTTTAGTATATGAATATGGAAGATGAAATAATAGAATTTAGGTTATGATAAAACTCATTTTTCAATGATGCCTTTGTTGTTCCCCCACAACATCCTCCCAAATTTCTTTTCTTAGCCCCTATCCAAGACAATAAATCCCCCCTCCCCCCACTTTAATTCTTCCAATCGGAAACCTCTCACTCTCTCTCATGCAAATAGCTACACCCAAGTTCTTCTCACCCTACCTCTCTTTACCACTTACGGTTACTCCATGGATCACTTTTACCTGATGATCTGCACTTCAGTGAGTACCCTCTTCCTGTGTTGATACACAACATTCTGACGTGCACATCCTTCTTCCACCTTTTCATTGACATTCCATTGGTTTTCGCATTAGTTCATCATCTACCTCCTTTTGAAATTAGCTAACGCGCTATTGCACTTCTTCCAAACCTCACTGACTCACATCTTCATTGTCGATGAAATTCACATGATCAATGTTATCTCACCAATATTGGTCACATTATTATCATGCACATGCCTTTCACCAACCAAATCACTTCTACTCACTATGTTTCATCACATAACAATGACACTCTCTCCCTTTCGCTTCATTACATTTCTTTTTGACAAGGTTCACCTCTTCTTCCCAAAACATGACTCATTGAAAAGCTTCCCTCTCTTCGCTAATGCATCAGTGGAAGGGTGTCAACCCCTCATCATCGTTGAGCACATCAAGGACAATCTACCTCCTCTCGCTAACGCTAATCATGTCAGCGTTGCCCACTTTCTCCTTGAGGCTTATCTCGTACCCCTCCCAGCTCGAATCCCTTATTGTTGTGTTCATCAGTCAATATCCTTACATTTCCAATGATTAAACTCTCCACTCCTATTTATACAAATGGTCATTAATTTCCTATCTCAACTGATTCGCTTCAAATCACAATCATAATCAAGTTTTAGTGTTCCCAATGGCTTTCTTTGTGCACATGGTACTAGCTAGTTTGTTTTGTGTTTCTTGATGTTACAACTAAATATTTATTGTGGAATCCTTTACTATAATTATATGGTTAATCACAAGACCTACAATTATTTCGTTGGTTTTGAAATTCACTTTGGAAGAAATTTGGTCATTTCATCTCCTACACAGTGCCAAGCACACTAGACGTCGGTTGGCAATTTTGGTATATTTATAACTTTGTTATATTAATCGATAATACTAGTATTAATGGGTGGATCAAGAACTTGTACATCACAAATGACCCAACAACAGATGAAATTAAATTTGGATGAAGTACCAATGAACGTGGGACCCGAACCTTCATTAAAATGTCTTTGGGCGCAATTTTTCAGCATCCGTCAGAGTAAACTTTTCATCTCTGAAATAGGATAATTGTATTATCCCCACCATTAATATTCCAATGCAACTGAAGAAATTGAATTTGAGGTCCGAAATTTCCAAAACAATCATCTAGTATTTCCCATCAGGCAAGCCTCGATAGTCATGGTGGTTACCCTTGACCAAGTTTTGGAGAACCTTGGTCACATTGACCAGTTTTGGGATTTCGACAGGATGGTCGAAGGAGGAGTGTAAGGAGGAGCAAATATCATGGGATATTAGCCCCTTCTTAGTGAATTTTTGGGTTTAGAGTTTATGTAACGGGTATGGGATGTCGGCCCATGGGTTTTCCCATGTTTAGGCCCTCTTGTAATGTATAAATAGAAATCTAGGCTATGTAAATAAGAGAGACCTAGATGTGTAATGTGGCTAGTGAGCTAAGTGGGAACAGTTGTGGATGCTTCGTGCATACTATGTGTTAAGAACTTGTAGAGCTAAGTGCAAGTGATTCTTAGAATATTTTGTACAGAATGTAAGAAGGCTTTGTGATTGAACGTAGCCCGAGGAAGGAGGACTTGGCGAGGTGCATGTAGATATCTTTTCCTATGCGGAGTGGGTTCTTGTCACTCTGTGCTTGTAGAAGATTGAAATAAGTCAATAAAGAAGAGAATATTTGGTGGACGTATCCACACACCAGGGTGAGCCACGTATATCCTGTGTTGTGGTTTCCTTGTGTATTATAGTTTCTATGTTATTGATGTGATTTATGCTTAGTGTAGTGATATATTTTAGATGCATCTGATATAATATATTAGTTCTTAGTAATGTTAATGAATGCTAGATATGATCTATTTCTATATGCTAAGTGATTGGATGTATTAGATCTTGTTGAATACTGTGTTGCTCTGTAGCTAGGATTTCAACTTGCGATGTGAATAAAGGTTAAATATTGATGAATGTTAACTTCTAAGTGCTCCATTAAGTGTTGTAACCATAGATCTATTTCCCATATAGGTTGTAGACACTTGAGTCCTACAACCACCCCTGCCTCTACCTCGGGTGAGACTTCATCTGCTTTGCAGGTGTTGCCGATAGGGTCGGTTAGGGTTTTGTTGGTGCATTGTTGAAGTGTTGAACCTTGGGTCTACCCCTATGCCAACAAATGGTTCCATTGTTGGGACTTGAAACCGCGATTGTTGGGAATTAAAGAAAATAAAGCTCTGTGTGTATATATGTTGATTTAGTGCACAGTATTCTACTTGACTGTGAAGCTATGTGCTAAGAAAGGAATCAGATCTAAAGAAAAGAGGTAAGATCTTAAAGCGTTGTGCTCTGATAAAGGTAAGATAAGTGAATTTTTTTTTTTCAAAAGAATGGATGTAGGTATGTCTAATAGATTTTTTCCTAGTCTAAAAAATAGGGCACAACTAGAAGAAAGAATATTGGATATGAGTAGATCTAATAAGAATAGTGAAACATATGTTATTCCTATGCATAGAAAGAATGCTTGGAATAACAAATGGATGCAGAATCCTATAAAGAATTTTTTGCAGGTTAGTTACTGTGATCCTAGTGCACAGTACAGGAAATCTTGGGGGTCATTTTAAAGAAAGAGAGGATTAACCCTTTATTATAGTTGCAAAATACTGGGAAATCTTGCTAAGGTATGCCCTAGTAGAGGTCCTAGTTGTCTTTGCTACAAATATATGGACCATAAAGTTTTGGATTTCCCTAGAATGATTGCTAAAGTTGAAAATATGAATATGAGACAAGAAAACCATGAGATGGGACAATAAACTAAGGATATGATATAACCCCAGAAAGAATCAGAGACTGTATTATTACAGATGAAAGAAACCCTGAATGATCACAGAGATATCAACTTATCAGATATCTTGAAAGAGAAGGAGTGCATAGAAACAAGAATAGGAGACTTTGACATAGATTGTGTTCTGGATGAGGAAACCCATATGAATATCATGACAGAAAGAACTTGGGAAATTTTGGGAAATCCTGCTATGATTCCTTCATTAGGAGGAATAGGATTATTTAGAGGAAATTTGATAAACCTATGTGGACGACATACCCAGACATCTATGAGTTCTCATGGAACTTTGACAGAAGAAGAATTTGAGATAGTTAAATTTGTTCAGAACAATGCTCCATTTTCTATTTTGCTAGGAAAAAAATGAATTGAGAAAGATCAGACACGAAGGAAACAAGAAGAGGAGAATCTAGAACAGAAAAATAAAGAACTAAGAGATTTCATGGCTAGGAGAATAGTGCACTTACTGGAAGACCAAGAGGACCATTCAAATCTACTAAGGACCAGAGATCTAGACGTCAAATTTGAAAGAACACAGGAAGACTTGAAACACCTGTCTGTATAAGAGAATAGAGAACCTACGCTAGAAAGAGAAGAAGTATTACCCTTGAAACCTATGAAAGAACCTCCATAGTGTGAAGCTACTATACCAAGAGGAGATAAGAACAATAATGGAAAGAGGAAACCAGTGACTCAGATTATAGGAAAGAAAGCCAGAAAGGTCAGCAAGAAGAAAGCAAAGATAGAAAAGTTACATGAAGTTCTGGGGAGGACTTCAAAGAAGGAAGGTTTGCAGAAATGGAACTTCGTCGAGATAGCATAACAACAAATATTGGAACTTCACCATGACAAATAAATATGACCATTGGAGGCATCCCGATCATTATCCTGATGCTCCAGAATGGATCGAACTGTAGTTATGTCCCGAAAGATTTCCATTAGACCATTGGGACCGTGCCACAATGGATGGAATTGCATTGATTGAGGAATTCATGTCCATTGGAGGATTCTATTACGATGTTGTATATTTATCCCATCGAGTGTTGCATCAATAATTGTTTTTCCAATTGTGATTATTTGAGCCCATAGAGAACTAGTTTCTTTCACATTGTACTTATTTGAGACCTCGCCACCCATTCTGTTACATTGATTATTTGATCACCGACCTGAGATACCTGATATTGAGAATGCATGTCGTGTGACTTAAGTGAAGTAGAGAAATCCATTGAAGATATCCTCATAGACCTCATGGTTGAGAAGGCCATGTCCACAAGAAACCAAGCCTCATTGATGAGAGGAGTGCAAGAATCCTTGTCGAATGCTCATGGATCTAGACCATCCCGACCTACGACAGAGAAATGAACCAAGCATATTGATGACTTGGTGAATGAAAATATCATCCCATCTATCCTGCCTTATTATATCCCACCTCAGGCTGGCATGGTGATCCATGACAGTGTCACGAGGGAATTCAACTACACCTTGATTACTGCATACCTCCTGAAGGGGATACAGGCAGTTGGACTACAGTTAGGAAAAATCATGACATTGAAGATCGGTGACTTCAACTTGGGAGATCACAAGAACCATGGAATTCTCACCTTAGAAAAGTATTTGACTAGGACCAAGGGGAAGAATTCGAAAATCATTCCCCAACCATGTATTATGGACATCGCGAGGTTCACTATTCAGAACATGGTGAAAATACCACACTTTGGAAGGCATCAGGAGGTTAATGCGTGCATTAAAATCATGTTGTATTTCTTCCATGGAGGTTATCTGTGGCTAGACATGTGCATCATCGTAGATCCAACGCTGATCCATCGGATCACCGGATTAAGCATGCAAGGACCAGATCCACAAGAATTTTATCCATGGAAGGCTGTAGATCACGCTTTGGTATAGAAAATTAAAGATACCTATGGCGGTGTGGAAAAGGGGAAGTGAGGCTACAAAGTAGCTTCCATTAAAAATGGCTCAGTGCACCTAGACTGCCAGTTTATCGTTGGTAAGCTAGTAAGGAATAAAGGACCCACGTAGGTCACAGGGTTCATTATTGACCTCGCGAGAAAATGCATGGAAGGGATACAAATGAACTAGGTGAGATACCTCGTCAACCAGTTAGAGAAAGAATTCCTCGAATCTCATTATCAGGGATATGAGTTCCACTTCATTTGGCTACTGATCCTCATCTCTTTTGTTGCTTGGGAAATACTGGAAGGTGCGACCTTCCCTAAGATTGAGCCATCAGAACCCTTAGTTGTGAAGTTCACCATGCTATAGTATTCGAGTGACATGGTGAAACAATGACATTCAAACGCAATGTTCCTCACCTACTACCTACAGTTTAAGAGGGATATTGAGTCTTTCCTTCGGATGACGTCGAACACCCTGCACAGGTTCAGACCATTTGTGAAGTTCCGCGCAGACATAAATTTTATTTATATCACTGCTCGCAGAGACGAATAAAAATAAGAGTTGCAAAGTTACTATAAACTCATAGAGGAGGACATGGAAGAAATCACTAAGGAATGGCCTACAACATTCCTTATACTAATTGACCAGGAAGAACTATCTGACCCCGACCCCATTGAAAGTTCTGTGGTTGCTCGTAAAGAGTATGATGCACCCATTAATAACAGAAGGAAGAGAAAGGAAGAGGTATAGGACCTCGACAATGAATCAGAAGAGACTGCTTCAGACTCACTTGGAGGGGGAGGTGATGAAGAAGTATAAAAATAAGAGGACAAAGGAGAAGAAGACAAGTAGAAACAAGGTGAAGTAACACTGCCTAGGGACCCTATTGATGAAGCTGAGACCTCTAAGAAAGAAAGGTTTCCCCCATGAAACCTACACCGCGGAAGAATTCCAAAGCTAGTAAACCACAAATGCAGACTGTGCTAATGATGGATGACATAGATATGATCATCGTCACTGTCTTAGATACCTCAGAAGATATCTTACAGCGCAATGAAGCCAAACAAGAGACCATATATGAAATAATTGAATTAGAGTTGAAAGGGGTACAACAAGCCCTCCACTCCGGCCACATAGTGTCTACTGTGCCCCCATTATCAGAAGGAACAGATTTGGGAGATGAACCTGCCTAGCTACATCAAATAGCATATGCGACCGAAGCTCACCTTTGTCATATTCAGGAAGAAAAAGAACAAGCCAAAGAGTCCTTATAGAAAGAAAAAGACAAATCCAAAGAACAACATCGGGTTGTGCGACAAGAAAAAAATGAAATCCAAGCCAAGTTTGTAGAGGATAGAGCGCAGATCCATAAGGAGAAGGAACAACTTCTCACAGAGTAGATTGGAGTTAAAGACATAGTCACTAGATCACTTTTCTCTATGATGGGATTAGAAAAGATGGAAGAATACCTAGTGGAAAGCCAAGTAGGGAAGCTTGTTGAAGCCATTCAACAACTCCAACAGAGGATAGTAGAACAAGAGTTACAAGCAGTGCCAAGCACTTCGTAGGAAGTGCAAGACCAGAGAGAAGAAACTGCCCAAAGCATAGCCCATAGAATCAAGGCATTGGCCTTAGATTGTAAACAACTCAGCATTCGAAGTGTACAGACTTACGAGAACCTTGCATAGGACCCTAAACTAAGGGCATTGGATTCATAACTTCAGGAGGCCAAGAAGCAAGAAACAACGATGCAAGTGCAGTTGAAGCCACTACCATTAGTCGAGAGGATGAAACGATCCCAGGAACAGTGCACGGTTCAACAACAAGTCCATTCCATCCAAACTAAGGTCATGGAAGTGATTCAGTGACTCCAGCCAGTGTAGGATGCAGCTTGCATACATTTTGAGGAGATTGAAGGACGAGATGTAGAAATAGAACAAGTGGTCACCACAGTGGAACAATGCTTGCAAGAACCTATGATGGAGAAGGTTATTCAAGAGTTTTCCGAGAAGGAGGCTTTGGCGAAGAAATAGGTCAAGGTAGCTCGATCCAAGCTCGAGGAATTTGAGGCAAAGTTACCCAGATCAAAGTGACTCGGGACGATTCACAGGTGAGTGTTGGGGGGTTGTTGGGCCTTGACCAATTTTTGGAGAACCTTGGTCACGTTGACCAGTTTTGGGACTTCAATATCCTGGTTGAAGGTGGAGCTCAAGGAGAAGCGGAGATCATGGGATCTTGGCCCCTTCTTAGGGAATGTTTTGTTTTAGGATTTATGTAATGGGTATGGGATGTCGGCCCATGGGTTTTCCCTTGTTTATGCCCTTTTGTAATGTATAAATAGAAATCTAGGTGATGTAAATAAGAGAGACCTAGATGTGTAATGTGGTTGATGAGCTAAGTGAGAAAAGTTGTTGATGCTTCGTTCATATTCTGTGTTAAGAACTTGTAGAGCTAAGTGAAAGTGATTGTAAGAATCTTGTTTACAGATTTTAAGAAGGATTTATGCTTGAACCTAGCTCGGGGAAGGAGGATTTGGCGAGGTGGGCGTAGATCTTTTGTCTTATGAGGAGTTAGTTCTTGTGGCTCTGTGCTTGTAGAATATTGAAAGAAGGCAATAAAGAAGAGAAGATTTGGTGTACATAGCCCCACACTGGGGTGAACCACGTATATCCTGTGTTGTGGTTTCTTTCTGCATTATTGCTATGTTATTGATGTGATTTATGCTTAGTGCAGTAATATATGTTAGATGCATCTGATATAATATCTTAGAGCTTAGTAATGTGAATGAATGTTATATCTCATCTATTTCTATATGCTAAGTGCTTGGATGTATTAGATCTTGTTGAATACTATGCTTCTCTATAGCTAGGATTTCAACCTGTTATGTGAATAAGGGTTAAATACTGATGAATGTTAACTGCTAAGTGCTTTTTTAAGTGTTGTAACCATAGATCTGTGTCCCAGATAGGTTGTAGACACTTAGGTCCTGCAACCACCCCTACCTCTACCTCATGTGAGACTTCATCTTCTTTGCAAGTGTTGTCGAAAGGGATGGTAGTTAGGGTTTTGTTGGTACATTGTTGAAGCGTTGAACCGTAGGTCTGCCCCTGTGCCAACACGTGGCCATCATTATAAATGGATCCACTCGAATGATAAAACAACATGTTCAATTATCTTGATAGAAATGTTTCTATTTTATATTCACGTTGCAAAAAATGACACCTCAATCGGGAATTGTATGAGGAAGTTATGAGATTTTGAACTCAAGCTCTCATTGTCTCTTTCCAGTTTGACACTTATAATTTTTCCAATTTTTTCTTTTCCTGAAAGGTGGAGTTCTCTTCTTCTCTTCTGAGCTGCTCTGAGGAGTTCCCTTCGACTCTTCCAAGCTTCTCGGAGGAGTTTCCTTCAATGCCTCTGAGAAAGTTTTGGGAAGTTGTTAAGAAAGTGTCTGAGAAGGTTGGAGGAGTTGTCATCAACTCCTCTTAGCAAGAGAGAACTTTCTCTCGTAAATAGACCATAAATTTTGACTTGGGTATATGTTTTGTGACTTCTTTAGACTGTTGATATGGTATTTCATAGATATACAACTTTATCATTATGTGATTTGATAAATTCCTAATGAATGGTATAATTATTCTAGTTTGGTGTAGTTACCATCAAGGTCAAAGGAGTTAGAAGGTTGATTCATGTCAATGGGTTCAAGTGACTCAGCCACAAGGGGAGCCTCGAAATATTATCCAGAAAAATCCTCAGATATGGCCATAATTTATTTATTTTTCTTATACTTGTGCCCAATAAAATATTTTCGATCAAAATTATAACAAAGGCCCTTGATTTCACATTCAACCATTTCTTCTCAGGTCAAATTATGGATCTTTAGTGGAGCAAAAGCAAGAAGGGAAGTGACTGGTTTAGGGTGAGGAATGAAGGAGGGTTTTCTTATTTGAGAAGAGACAACTTGTTGTTATTCCTTAGCTATTTTAGTAGCTTCCACCCAACTTTGAGGGTGAGCCATGAGGACATGGGCATGGATCTCATCCTTGAGGCCACTGATAAAGAATTCTAGGAAAAAAGCATCATACATGCCCTCTATGTGAAAATACAATCGCTCAAAAGAAGTTATAAAGTCTTCCACTATGCCAGATTGTTTCAACTTTGTCAGACGACCTAAATGGTTTGCGTTAGTGTCAAAGCATTCATAAAGGTATGCAACAAAGTGTTTCCAAGACACATACCCTTAGTGGGCATTTTTTCTCCATTTCCACCATTGCCAATGTTGTTGATCTAGATGGAGAACACCATATCGTAGTTTGGACAACTCATCTATAATGTCATTAAAAGAGAAGTAATGTTCCATTTGAGTTACCCAACCAATGGGATTTGAGCCATCAAAGTTTTTCACATCCATGGGTGGAAGGCGTAGATCACGTTGAAAGTGATGGGGCTGAAAAGTATCATAATTGGAGGAAGTTTCACCTCCTAGGTATAAAGGTGGTTCATAGGAGGTAAGGTCTCCAAGGATATTTAGCTTGGTGCAGATCATGTCAGTGAAGGATGCAAGATGGGTAGCGAGGTCCTGTTTGATTGTTTCCATTTTTTTGTCTATGGAGGAATGCATTTTTTTATTGATGGTGGTAATATTGGCACAGAGTTTCCACACTTCCTACTAGGTCTTTGTGAAAGTAGAGGAAAAGGAATTAAAGAAAGATTCCAAGTATTGGTTACGACTTTGTGGAATGATGAAGGGGGAAAATAGAAAGGAACTGGTGGGACCACACATAAAATGGGTTATGGGTGAAGGATATCATGTGATGAAGGTGATGAGGGGAATCCAATGGGGTAAGGCCCAAATAAGGGTATGACTGCAATCAGGGAAAAGAGAGGAATCCAATGGGATAGGGATCAAATAATGGTGTCAACAGGATCCATACTTGTTTTTTCTTACTTCTGCAGAGTTATACTCCGATCTGAAGAATATTGTAGTGTTTAAATGACCAAATTCTTAACAGGAAGAAATGTGTAATAATTTCATAACTAGAATGCAAGAGACACAATTGCGCGACAATATATCTTGTATGTTCTTTTTTTGTTTCTATCCCAAGGGTTAGTGTATGCATGGTTTATACATACAAGGGTTTTACCTATGCTATATCTCTCTAATATACATGCAGGGTCCAACAATAGTACTTGGCCCAATATCTCAGGGCACCAAATAAGGAGGATAGATTGTTCCCTTAGTTGTTCTACTTGACTACCTAGGTGTTAGAGATTATCTTCATTAGTGTCGTTCTAGGTGGCATGATATAAATCAGGTGGCCAATCAGTTTATATATGGAGGGCTTCAGGATATCTAGTTCGATCTGTATATAGGTGTTGTATGATGTGCTACCACTCGAAAGGGTACAAACATGGGTTACTAAGGTGGCCAACAATGTGTTCTTAAGTACCACTTGTATTTCATGCATGTATGTTTTCCTGATCATAGATTTATGTGTTGAACGATAAATATTTCTAGCTTTAAGATGACATAATTAACCCACAATTAACCCACAATTAACCCAAAAAAAAATTAACCCACAATTTTCTTTCGAGGAAATTTCTCTGATACCACTTGCAATATTCTAGATATAATATAGTATGCATAACATAAATATTTAGCAATCAATGGTAGAACAACAATGATATAACCAGATCAATATAAGAATAATAGCAGAATAACACCAGAAGAGAACCTTTATTAATGATAACAAAGTTCACTTTCCTCTTAGAGGGGTCAACCTCTAGCAGAGAAGAGATCTATTACAATAATATCCAAGACAAGACTTCTCATTCCCTCGACTACTATTTATACTAAATCTATCTACCAAATTAACAATCTAGAGGAAGATCTTCTAGAAACGAAAGCTTCTATTAGGTCTTCTTACATTTGAATTATTCTTTCTTATTACCAGGACTTATTAATATTGGAATTTATTACATGGAAAATATATTATTCTACCTACTTGAGGGGTTAGGGAGGTTATGTCCCTAACGAAACTATTTAAAATAACATTTATTTTTTTCGAATTTACAATTTCCAATGAGGCTAATGCACAAAGATTATATGTTTCCTTTGAATTCATTATAGGACAACTTGTTAAGTGAAATGTAATTTAGAACCAATTTACAACAGTCTATGAGGCCAAAGACAAGTTAGAACGGTTCAACTAAAATTGTTTTATGTACCTTTTTTTTTGTTCAGTTGGTTTGTTGTAACTGTTTTCTATTGAGATGATATGGAAAACAACATTTTCCTCATTTAATGTAAACTTATCATGTACTTGGAGTCACATAGAATATACACAAAAACTACGTTTTTCTCAATATATGCTTCATATGCCAATTGTGTTAGAGAAGGAAGCACATCTTGCAATATTGGGGGTCTAATTGTATAGTGCACAATTCTCTTGTCTATTGTTAGAATGATAACATTGAGGAACTGTTTATATTCGTAAGGGAATTTGTCATTGCATACCACACTGTTAGGTTCCTAACCCGCACATAAGTAGAACAATATATTTGGATGTAATAAAGGTCAATATTAATAAGGCCTTGCAACAAAATATAATAAGTCGAATGTAAGAAGACCTAATAGACTCTTCCACTTCTAGAAGGATCTTCCTCTAGATGCTTGTTTTGATAGACATATTTAGTATAAATAGGAGTCGAGGGTATGAGAACCATATCTTGAATATTATTGTAATAGAGGTCTACTCAACTGGAGGTTTCCCCCTTGAAGAGGCCCTTGAACATTGCTTTCAAAATCAGAGTGTTATTTATGTTGTTATTCTTATATCATTTCAGTGTTATTGTGGTGATTGTTCTGGTTATATTGTTGTTATTCTGCCATTTCTAGCATTTTATTTCTATTCTGCATATGTTTATATCTGGTATATTACAAGTGGTATTAGAGCACTTTCCTTGGCAGAAATTGTGGGTAATTTTTTTTTTAGGGTAGAGACGTATTCTGACATCTTTAAGCCACAGAGATATGTCGTTATGTGCATAAAATCATGGTTGAGGGATTCATACATGCAGAAAATACAAGTGTTTCTTAAGCACACATCTATTGGCCACACCTGTAATCCCTCTTGGTACCCCTTCGAGTGGTAGTGCATCAGACAACACCTGTGTACGGATTGACCTAGATTTCCTGAAGCCATGTTTAGATAAACCGATCGGTCGCCTGACTGCTATAGTGCCACTGAGAACAACACTTGGGAAGATACTCTCTAGTACCTTGGTAGTCAGGTAGTACAGCTAAGGGTACAGTCTATCCCCTTTAGTTAGTGCCTTAAGATATAGGGTTGAGTACTACTGTTGGACCCCGCATGTATATCAAAGAGTTATAGCACAGGGAAAACCCTTGTCTATAGAACCCTTGAATACCTAACCCTTGGGGACAGAAACATAAATAAATTAAAACAAACAAGATCTATTTCCATGCAACTATGTTCAAGTTTCCAAGTAACTACAATTTTCTTCCTGGTTAAGAATTTGGGCATTTCATCACTGCAGTATTCTTCAGACCGTCGCATAACTCTGCAGGTGTAAAAAAAGTGTCTAAATTTTTTTTCACCATTATTTGAGACCTATTCCATTGGATTCATCTCTTCTTCCTTATCACATTCATACATATCAATTTTTGGCAAAAATTGTTACCCCACCCACCCCTTTTCAGTTCCCTTGTGCTCATGGCCCATACTCGCAACCAAGACTTGGAACCTCGCTTCAATACCTTGCAATCTAGTCTCACTGAGACCCAACAAGAAGTGAAACAACTCAGAGCCAATGTTGTCGCCATCAATACAACCATGTTGTCCTCAATGGAAGAAATCAAGGAAGACCTGACCACCCATCTTGAATCTGTCTTTTCGTCACTCTGCACCAAGCTCCATATCCCTACAGATAACCCTTCCTTTGACTCACCCCCACATAATGAAGGTTAACATTCCTCAAATTCCCATAACTTTCATCACCATCACTTTCAACGTGACCTACGCCTTCCGCAGGTGGATGTGACCAAATTTGATGGCTCAAACCCCACTAGTTGGGTATCCCAAATGGAACATTTTTTCTCTTTATACAAAATTACAGATGACTTGGCCAAACTCTGGTATGGTGTTCTCCATCTAGATCAAGAACGTTGGCAATGGTGGCAATGGAGAAAAACTTCCCATCAACAGTATATTACTTGGACACACTTTGTGGCAGATCTTTATGAATGCTTTGACACTGACACCAACCATTTGCGTCATTTGAAAAAGTTGAAACAATCAGGAACAATTGACGACTTTATAGCTTCCTTTGAGCGCTTGGACTTTTGGACAGAGGGCATTTCTGATGCATTTTTCTGAGTGTGTTTTATCAATGGCCTCAAGGATGAGATTCAGGCCCATGTCCTTATGGATCGGCCTTAGAGTTGGGTGGAGGCTACTAAAAGATCTAAAGAACCAAAACAGGTTGTATCTTCTCAAAAATGGAAACCTACCTTTATCCCTCTCCCTAAACCAGTAAATCCCATTACTCCCTCCGCTCCACTAAAGATCCAAAAATTGACCAGGTCAAAGATGGTTGAATGTCAACTCAAAGGCCTTTGTTATAATTGTGATGAAAAATATTTCCCGAGCCACAAGTGTAAGGAACAAAATCTTTTTATGTCCATTTCCGAGGATATTTCAGAAGAGGATGTTGAAACTCCCATTGTGTCTGAGTCACCTGAAACCACTGACATAAACCCTCCCTCAAAACCTCCTAAAGTAGAACTGGTCATTTCCCTCAATGTTGTCACTGGCTTCTTCGCACCCCAAACCCTCAATATAATCGGTTAAATCAAGCAACAGAAGGTCATCATTTTGGTTGATAGTGGAAGCACCCATAATTTTATTCATCACCGCATTGCCCAAGAAACTCATTGCTACATCCATTCCATTAATAATTTCCAAATCATGATTTCCAATGGTGGCTCCATGAAATGTGGAGGGAGTTGTGAAAATGTTCGTCTCCAAATTGGTGACTACCACCTGAAATCTCATATGTTTTCTATCAACATGGGCAATTATGACATTGTGTTAGGTGCATACTGACTAAGGACTTTGGGTCATATTCTCATGGATTTCAAGGAATTAACCATGCAATTTGACCAAGAGGGCCACCAATATAAGTTCCAAGGCATCACCGTCAATTCACCTGAGATCATTAGTTCCCATTGCATGGAAAATCTTCTCAAAAAAGGTCATTCTAGTGTTATTGCCCAACTCCATGCCATACAAGAAACATAGACACCCTCGGTACCACAAGACCTCCAAGCCATCCTTTCTAAACATCAAGTAGTCTTTTCCACTTCCCAGGGACTCCCTCGTTCCCATGGTGTTCATGATCATTCCATTCCCCTTGTCCCCTGAAGCCTTCCTCCCAATATCTGTATGTATCGTCACCCCTTTTCCCAAAAAAATGAAATTGAGGAAATGGTCCAGGAACTCCTTAATGCAGACATTATCTGCCCTACTACGAGCCCCTACTCTTCGCATGTGGTCATGGTCCTGAAGAAAGAAGGTTCTTGGAAAATGTGTCCTGACTTCTGTGCCCTCAACAAACTTACCATTAAAAACAAATTTCCCATTGTTGTCATTGATGACCTCCTGGATGAATTGAGTAGTGCCCAATTCTTTACTAAACTTGATGTTCGTTTGGGCTACCACCAGATACAAATGAAAGAGGAAGACATTCCCAAGACTTCCTTTAGAACTCATGAGGGCCACTATGAGTTTTTGGTCATGCCCTTTGGCTTGTGTAATGCCCCCTCCACCTTCCAAAGCCTCATGAATCATGTCTTCCATCCTTTTATACGTCATTTTGTCTTAGTTTTCTTTGATGATATCCTCATCTATAGAAAAGCCTGGATAGACCATCTTTCTCATGTGGATCGAGTTCTCCATCTACTCTCTTAGCACCAACTTTTCATGAAACAGTCTAAATGTGCTTTTGGTGCCTCAGAAGTAGAGTACTTGGTTCATCTGGTTATCAAGGATAGCGTTAGCGTGGATCCCAAAAAGATTGAAGCTATGCAAGACTGGCCTCACCCAAATACTGTCAAAAGCTTGTATGGATTTCTGGGCTTAACAAGTTATTACCGCAAGCTTGTTAAGAATTATGGAAAGATTGCAACACCTCTCACTCCTCTCCTAAAAAAGAACTCTTTCACTTGGACCCCATCCGCTGCTCAAGCTTTTCAAACCTTGAAGATGGCCATGTGCACCACTCCAGTCCTGACCCTTCCTGATTTCACAAAGACCTTTGTCCTGGAATGTGATGCTTCAAGGAAAGGAATTGGTGTTGTCCTTATGCGAGAGGGTCGGCCTTTGGCCTTTACCAGCAAGCAACTTTCTGAAAGAAATCTGGGAAAATCAATCTATGAAAAGGAAATGTTGTCTATTTTGCATGTCATTGATCTATGGTGCCCTTATCTATTGGGGCAGTGCTTCCAAATTAAGGCAAACCATCAAAGCCTCAAGTATTTTCTAGAACAATGCATTTCCTCCCCGGAGAAACAAAAATGGGTGACTAAGCTCTTTGGATATGATTATGATATCATTTACAAGAAAGTAAAAGACAATGTGGTTGCAGATGCACTTTCCTGAAAATATGAAGATGAAGGATCCCTTTTTTCTCTTTCCTTCATTGTACCATATTGGCTCGAAGTCGTTCACCAAGAATGGCTACAAGATCCTAAAAGTTCGCATCTGATCCAACAATTGTAGTCCAATGCTCCAGCTTCCCCAGGGTACTCTTGGCTCCATGATGAGATTCGATGCAAAGGTCGATTGTATTTAATTAAACAATCAAAGCTTAAATCCACTGTACCTTCTGAGCTTCATGCTAAACCCACAATGGGGCACTCAGGGTTCACCAAAACCTATGATAGGGTCAAACATTTTTTTTTCTTGGATGGCATGAAACAAGACATTCGTAATTTTGTAGTTCAATGTGATATGTGTCAACGCAACAAGGATAAACAGTCAAATCTCTGGGCACACTACAACCACTTCCAATTCCACCTGCTATTTGGAAGGATATCTCTATGGATTTTATTACAGGCTTACCCAAATCGGGAATTAAATCAGTCACCATGGTGGTTGTTGATCGCCTTTCCATGTATGCTCATTTCTGCACTCTTCAATACCCATTTACAGCATCCACGGTGGCTCAAATTTTCATGGATCAGGTCTTCAAGCTTCATGGCATGCTGCACTCTATTGTTTCTGATCACGACCCAACTTTCACAAGAAATTTTTGGCAAGAACTGTTCAAGCTACAAGGCACCCAATTGCATCTTAGCACAACTTATCATCCCCAGACTAATGGTCAAACGGAAGTTGTCAACAAGTTTTTGGAAACATATTTAAGGTGTTTTGCCTCGAAAAATCAAAATCAGTGGGCTCAATGGTTACCCCTAGCTAAATGGTGGTACAACACTTCATATCATATAGCTACACGCATCACTCCTTTTGAAGCAGTATATGGACAGAAGCCACCTTCAATTTTATCATACCTACCGGGTGTCTCAAAGGTCCAAGCGGTTGACTGAACACTTACAGTTCGAGAGTCTATTCTCCATACCCTCAAAGAGAATTTGGTCATGACACAGAATCAAATGAAGCAACAAGCAGATCATGGTCACTCTAAATGTCAATTTGTAGAAGGGGATCAGGTGTTTCTTAGACTGCAACCTTACAAGCAAAATCCCCTCATGGAAAAGCATTGTCAAAATCTAGTGCCCAAATTTTATGGTCCTTATACCATTCTCAAGTGTGTGGGATAGGTGGCCTATCAATTATCTTTGCCCAGTCATTTGAAGCTAGATCCTGTTTTTCATGTTTCATGCTTAAAAAAGGTGATTGGAACTAAGTGCCAAATTCAAACCAACCTTCCTGATTTAGCCGAAGAAGAATCCATTTGGATACATCCACAAGCAGTTTTGGACCAGCGTGAGAGTTACCTATGTCAGAGAACCATCAAGGAAGTGTTAGTCCAGTGGAAATATACAACTCCAACAGATTCCACTTGGGAACCAACTACCATTCTGCAACAATTTCCACATCTCAAGCCTTGAGGACAAGGCTATTTTTAAGGGGGAGGACATGTTAGGGTCCTAACCCTCACTTAGGTAGAACAATATATTCGTATGTAATAAAGGTCAATATTAATAAGGCCTTGAAATAAAATAGAATAAGTCAAATGTAAAAATACCTCATAGAAGCTTCCACTTCTAGAAGGATCTTCCTCTAGATGCTTCTTTTGATAGACATATTTAGTATAAATAGGAGTCAAGTGTATGAGAACCCTAGCTTGGATATTATTGTAATAGAGCTCTGCCCAATTGGAGGTTTCCCCCTCGAAGAGGCCCGTGAACATTGCTTTCAGAATCAAAGTGATATTTATTTTGTTATTCTTATATCATTTCAGTGCTATTGTGGCGATTGTTCTGGTTATATTACTGTTATTCTGCCATTTCTATCATTTTGTTTCTGTTCTTCATACTTTTTATATATGGTATATTACACACATGGTGAATTGTTGCATTATCTATTATTTCACCCGCAGAAGCAACAAAATTTCACTTGGCACACGCAGGTTCAAAGGGAGTTGAGTATGCATTTTTTGTTGCCAATGCACCTTCATCCTATGTACATGAAATAATATTTAATATAGTTGGAAATATAATTTGTATCTATAAAGAAAATTTTGTATAGAAATTTCATGCATGGCAGTGTCTATGTATACTCACAATAGTCCTGGAGCATGTTAGTTTTTTCAGATCTTCTCCTATCTCTACTCTCAAATATGTTATAAATGTTTAATCTGTTGCACATAATACCTTTTCTTGGACATATCTATGTTGATTATTTGGGTTGGTTGTCATTGATGTCAACCCTTGAATAAAGTCTGGTAGCGAATTTCGGTAGCACAAAGGTTTGAGTAATGGACCCAAGTATGTTTGATGTATAATGGTATGGCTTTTAATAAATTTGAAGGTAATACTATTTTTTGTAGGAAAATCTCCCTACGAATAGGTAGATTTCCTCTTGAGAGATAGAATCTTAAATCTAAGACAAAAGGTGCTTAACATAGACACTGACTTCCTTTTAGATCTAATCAAGCTGATGAACAAAAGAGAAGGAGGAAATCATGTACCTTATGAACGTTGTTTATCCCTACAAGGTCCAGGATGTGCTTCGATCTTGAGCTCCTTGGTAGATCCTGCAAGACAAACAAAAGTACAAACAACTTCCTACTCTACCGAGATTAGCTAAAACATAGATCCATCTACTGTAGACAAACTTATATGGAACAAGTACAAGTTTGAAAGAAACATGCCAAGAATTGATTATATTGATGAGAACAAAGTGTTACTTACAGCGATGGATGTAGTGCAACAACTTCATCAAGCTCTCCTTGTCCAAACCCTTGCTTAAACAGTCCACACACAGAATGTTGATGCTCCAAATGACATCTTCCTCATGAGATCATAAGTTAGATGCTTCACAATTCTTTCCATCTCCCTTCAACACCACTCATGAGATCATAAGTTTGGTATAATTCTCAATTTCCATTCCCCCTTCTCCATGGAAATCCCTCATTATATAAGATTTGGAGACTTAACCACCATGGAGAGAATCTCTCATCAGATCCACTAAGAAAGGGATCTCTAAGATATTTAGGGAGAAAATATCTCTTAAGGATTTTGGGGAGGAAATATCTCTCAAGGATTTTAAGGAGGAAATATTTCAACCATCCATGAGATCCTCCACCTTCCCTAAAATATAGGAAACCAAATGTGAGGTGGATTCTCACACTTAATTACTTTCGTTTTTCATGAATATTAATAACAATTCATGTGCACTTGATTCTCACACTTAAGCAATTCCTTTTCCATGAATATTAATAATAATTCATGTGTACTTGGTATTTTTGCCTTCATGTAATATATATCCCTCCTCCACATTGACTAGGGATTGTGACATAGGTTATTCCATGGTTTCAAGGTGTATGAGACACTTATACGACACTTTACGACACTTAGGGTGAGGTACCTATGTGTGAAAATTTCATGTGTAACACTATTCTATATGGATATTAAATGTCATGCCATTTTCGGTGGTATGTGGAACATCACATAACTCCTCACAGTTAGAGAGTTGTGTCCATGTGAAGTTGGAGAACTGTTATTGGACTAATCACTAGGTGCAGACACTAACAGATCTCCTTAGATCCACCTAGATCTAGAACAAAACAGGACATGACATGACTCTTTCCCTAAGTTGTAATCATTGAATCTACTAATAGGAAGGAATACGTGACATACCTTTATATCGCTTCCTTAGGTCTCTGTTGTTCCCTCTTCACTCCGATGCTCTCGTGAATTCAATTCCAAGACATCACAAACCAACCAAAGTGAAGATACCAAAGTATATTCAATGTCAACTTATGCATATGATCAAGGAATTACATAATAAAGTAAGAGTGACTTTATGGGAAAGGGACATGCCGCTGTATCATATTAATTGAAAGTAGAAGATACAACCTAATTGCCTTGATGTTGCAAGCTTCCTTTCAGTGACCCTTGGTTCCAACACACACAATTGCTCTGTAATTTCATGAAGAAGATCCAATTCCTCTTGATAGACCAAATAGAGCCTTCAAGCTTCTGTCCAAACAGGGTTCTTCACACAATTCTTTCACAAATTCTTCATTCAATCTTTCTTAACATTTTCCATGAGAAACCTTTCAATATATAGGAGAAGGAGAGATGGTTACATGGATGAGGATGATCCCATCAAATCTGAGAACTCAGTAGAATGACAACCATGCGAATGCCAACTCATTTTCTAGAAGATTCCCTTCTAGAACCCTCAAGACCTCTTCTCCTTTCCAAGCTTAAAAACAGGTTTGCACCCTGTGTATGGAGAAGACTACGAGAAGTTCACACCCTAAGTGTGGGTGGCCTACGAGAATGAAGGATTCTCACACCCTAGACCATAGTTAGCCTACGAACTCATCTTAAAAATATGTTTTTTGAAGGAGACAAGAGCCACTTTTCTCAAGAAAAAATTCCTTGTTGGGAGCATGAATACATCACTGCTGAGACATCACCAAAGTGACCAAAATCATGTGTAATAGAATGCCCCCCAAAGTATGAGGCCAGAATCTATGACAGTCGAAATACTTTGTAAACTGCGTGTGTGTGTCAGAAACTAGGAGTGCACCTAATCGGAAACCTACAAACAACCAAGCATCTGCAGAATATAATACCAGTTCTGAGGTAGGCATTCCCATACTTAGATCACAGACAGATGACATCATGAACGTAGGTCATGGACACCAATCATACACCATGGATCCATGCCATGAGAATACTGTATAGCCACTAGGAATACACTGTGGATCTATGTGAGAAGACTCCAATTAAGATGACATAGCCACATGACATACAAAGTGGATCTATGTGTCGATGCAAATCATACATACTCCATCGCATCCTGGATAAAAAAGATGAGACCCAGGGTCTTCAATCCCACCACCTGAAAGTACGAATCTATCCATGTGATTACATGTGTTGAAGTCGAACATGGTAGAAACCACTTGATTACTGGTCATTGATGAAACCGTTAACAAGTGCAAGGGAAATCACCATTAATGTCAATGACTCCCAAGGTACACTAGTACAATCCAATGAATTTGAATAAATGAGTTGAGGTCGAACATTCAACGGAACCTCTCAATCAGGGGTCAATAATGAAAACCCACTATCGAAAGCGAGGAGACCTTCCATTGAGGCAAGCAAGTTCCAAGGTACCAAATAATTTCTAGGTCTTGTTTCCAAATAATGAGTTGGAGTCGATGGAATAAGACTCGTCACAAGGGGGCCTTGATGTATCCCTCATCAATGAAACAAAATAAGTAACATATTTTGAAGGTGAAACAGAGTATGAATATAGGTTGAAATGGAAACAAGGAAGGTCGACATGGTAAGAATGGACAAATGCAGATGGCCAACTCAATAGAGGGTTTGGATGAACTTCTCTTGAACATAGGAATGACACGACCAAGGACATGGCAGCACTGACTCAGAGACGACCCAGAATATGACCTTGTAGCAAGTTGAATGAGAGAGAAATGGATTTCCCAAACCGGCTTCAAATAATGAATAGGGGGTGTCATGTTCAAGAGCGACACTTACTTCCATTAATATGAATACGAAAACACATCCCTTTCCCAAAATTTCCCCCACCATTTCTAGAGAGTACCTCTTTATTTTTACACAAGCTTGAGGAGGATAACATATTCTTGTTGATGTAAGCTCATCCTTCGGACAAGTCCCTCGGATTATGTTTAACGAACCCTAGGAAGGAGTGGCGCAGTCCCTTTATGGGTCTTTTGATGCTTGTTTAACGAGTCCAAAGATAGAAAACTTGGGGGTTTTTCATGTTTTGAGAGTCTAAAAAACACTTAAAGAGGACTCTCTCAGTTCCTTTTTCACAAAATAGTTCGACAGGACTGAAAAAGTGATAAACTATCGCCCATCGAACATTTTGTTCAGATACTTTTACGAGCGTGAACAGAACAAGGCTGCTCGGTGATCTTTTTTTTTTATGGAGTGTGAAAAGATCTTAAAGGATACTCCTTTGCATTCGTCGTTTTCGTGTTACCATGACAAGTACGAAAGTGTGAGAAAAGTATACTCGATTATGTTTTCATGTATTTTTGAGCGCGAGAACAAATGAAGACTAAGCTCGAGGTTTTTCTAAAAACCATAAAAAGCAGTCGTACATGCGACAAAAAAGAAAAAACATCCGTACTCCTTCATGTGGACTTCAAAGTTGTTATATCTGCAAAATTCACACTCATAGGACTATTAGACATTAACTTTTATGGACAAAACAATATAAAAATCAACAAAAATGGTAAAAAGTGAACAAATATGGGTAACAATGGCTTTTACCATTTTCATTGTGATTTTGCCAAGAACTTTGCCCAATACACCTCATTTTTCCCCAAATTTCATTGCTCGATCGTGGGAGGCACAAGCAACCATTTGGTGAGTTGTCTCCACCAACGAGGTAAGATTTTGATCTTCTACCTTTTCCATGGTTTAGTTTTAGTTTTTGTTGGCAATTTTCAAGGTTTTGGGTTCGTTTTAGGGCCAAAACTTGCACCCGAGCATTCTTGCGGGCTAGCCATGCAAGACCTACGAGAATATAGGATTATCGCAGGTGGCCTTAAGGGAACCTATGAAAATCTCACACTGTGCTAAAGGGGCACCTGCAGGAAACGAAACATGAAATTTCAACTTGATTTTTGCTCAATAAAAATTATGCCAAGGTTTGAAATAAATTGTTGACCCTTCTCTTATGGTTCTTGTGCAGGCATTTGAACATCACGATGTTGGAGTGGCAAGAAAGAGAACATGAGGAGGAGGATGCCATTGCCAGGAATGACCCGGGTACCATTACTTCCCTCCGAGACTATGGGATCTTGAAATTCTTCTAGGTTCTGGGCATGAGGGCCCAGATGAGGTTGTTGGAGTACTTGGTTCATATGTGGGACGTGGACCAACAGTTGTTTCACGTGTGAGTCTAGACACTGACCATAGATATCGAGGATATCTATTTTCTAATAGGGTTATCATGGCATGGGTACCACTCTAGCTTGATCGGTAGCCAAGGTGGTAGACTCCCTATGAGTGAGTATTGTTGCCAGTACTATGTTCCTGAGGCAGAAAGAAGCAAGGGAAATGTTTCTATTTGGGGGGTCCAAAAATTGACCCTGCAAACCATCTTGTTCACTATAGCATGCATGGCCAGGAGTGTAGCTCCACACATGGATCTCTAGAGATACTTCCAATACACCATAGAGTGCACAGAGCCATGAGTCTTCAACTAGTCGGATGCAGCTCTCTACAGTTTGAAGAGGCAATTGATGAAATGCAAGAGGGGCAACTTGAAGCAGTTTGGGTACGGGTCACTTTTGGTGTCCTTTCTCGAGAGGGTCCCATTACTGAGACTAGAGGTTGATTGGGGTTTACTGGTCCCATAGGATTCGAGGATGCTGAGGTGGTGCAACCTCATGGCCTGACACGTAGCTAGGCCCATCATCAAGTACAATGATTTATTTTTCAACTGGTTGCAGCCACGGATGAAGATGATTGATGTCTACACATACGTTGGTTTGGATTTCCGAGGGGATCCATATTTGGCCCTACCTGAGGATGCTCAGTGGGGTGACCTAGGTAAGAAGTACACATTTTGTTCTTTTAAATGTTTTTGTAATTTTTATCATATAAAATGTTTTTATGTTTGTCCAAGAACTAATCAAAAAATCTCTTTTTGATGACACAGATGTGGGGCCATATCAACCTCCAGGAACATCTCTTATTCAATGATGAGGAGAGGCGGCTCTAGTGGCGCGATGGGATGCCGAAGACTATGAGGTAGTGGAGAAAAACTTGGAGGGGTTGACTGCTGACATTCCAGATATGGCTATTGGGGAGATCCCTAGGAATTATCAGTGCCACACTATGGGTGTGTCAAAGTCTATTAGCCAACAACTTTGTAGGGTGGCCTAGGAATTTGTGTGTTATCGTGAGCGTCACCCATGACGCTATTTTGTAGAAGCTATGAGCTTCATATTTTGAGATTTTGATCCTTCGATAGAAACGTTTTGTAAAAAATTTTGATCGTTATATACATATATACGGTTTCTACTGGCTTATCTTGTGTTGTGTGATACATGTGATGTGATTGGTTTATAAATGGCCCAAATTTCTGTCTAATACATAGTTAGCTAATGCATCAGTCAATGTATTTAGACATCTAGGAATGTGTTGATACTCAATATAATCAAAATAACGTTCCAAGAGGCAAATTAGTAAATATACCCATAATAAAGTAGGACTTCGAATAACATAGACATTACTTAACTATAGTACTACTAGATGCGAATCGAGTCGTACAACCAAATGGTGGATACCGAGTGAAACATCATCAATCAAAAATTCGATAACGACACTATACTCTGCAATATTGTTGGTCACACAGATGAGACACACACCTCGTAGAGTGATAAGTTTGTTTGTAGGGGTGTAAATTTCCCAAGCAGCAGAAGCAAGATTCTGAGTACTGCGGCTAGTGCCATCAGCGAAGCCAATGTGGGGTAGCAAAGACTCTGACATCTAGAAACCAAACACAACGTAACATAAACGATCGAGGGAAGAGACCAGATAAAAAAAAATCATATTACAATAACACACAAGAAGTATGATACATTAAAATACATGTAGTCATGCATAGGTGATCTTAGGCATAGTACTTCTTTAAGTACAAACCATTTCTGGGTTCACTCAAATGGATACCATCGTAGTCCACTAACTCATAAGCTCCTTTCTCCAAAACTTGTCTAACGATATAAGGACCTCGCCAAATAGCTTTGAATTTTACTTCTCCTAGCATATCTCAATCTTGTTTGTAAAGGAGAACCAGATCACCTTCGGAGAAAACGTGAGGCTTGACATGTTTTTCGTATTAGGCTTTGACATGTTTCTTCTGGGCTTCTATGACTAGGGAATCGTCGCGATGAGTTTCGTCTAATCGCATGAGATACAACAAACATTCTTCTTCGGAAGAAGTGTTTGGGAGGAGTTCGACGGCTAGTTTTAGGGAGGGTATCTCACATTCAATCGGTAGGATGGCTTCTAGACCATAGACTAACCAGAATGGTGTAAACCTGGTAGCAGACTTAACGAATGTCTGGTAAGCCCACAATGCTGAAAACAACATCGTGTGCCAACTTATTTTGTGAATCCTTATCATTCATCGAAGCATGGTAATGAGGACTTTGTTAATTGCTTTGACTTGGCCATTGGCTTGTGGGTAATAGGGTGTTGAGTTTTCATGGTGAAGACCCAACTTTTCAATGAGTTCGGAGATCATGAAGTTTCTAAAGTGACTACCATGATCAGTGACGATAGCCTGAGGAACACCAAAATGATCTATGATGTGATTGAATATGGATAATGTTGCGGTCTTTCCATTGTTGTCAAATGTCAGCATCGCCTCAGCCCATTTCATAAAATAGTCTAGGGCTAATATATTGTATCCATGGCCCTCGGCCGAGTGAGGGTGACATGTCATGAAATCGATACCCCATTTCTCAAAGAGACCAACAGAGACAACATGGTGTAGAGGAGCAGGATGTGACCATATTTTATGGTTGTAGGTCTGGAAAGCGTGGCATTTTTGGATGACAATTATGCAATCGTTAAATAAATAAGGCCAAAAATACTTTGCTCGCAAGATCTTCTGGGCAGTAGCATACCCAAACATATGACCACCATAGGCTCCAGAATGGTAGTCATTTAGGGCTTTCTCATCATTAAACATGAGGCAGCGTCGAAAAACTGAGTCAATCCCATGAAGATAAAGAGTATCACCAAGGATAATATACTGACAAGCTTGGTAGCGTATTCAACGGTGGTCAGTACTAGACAAATTGGGCCGAAAATTCTGGGTTTGGAGGTATATGATGATATCTTTGTACCAAATATCATCGGAGCTAATCAGGAAAAGGGATTAATCAAGTAATGAATCGGCTGCTACATTTTCCATCTCAGAGTAGGGAAATTCGCATATCAACTCGGCAAACACTAAGGATTTCTTGGACTTAGTGCGTTCGAATTCTAAGTCAAACTCCTGGAGTATCACGATCCATTTGGATTATTTTCCCCCTAGCAGTTGACATGTGATAATGTGTTGCATAGGGTTGCAGTTAGAAATTACCGTAGTCTTGGAAGAGAGGATATAGTGTCGGAAATGTTGAACTGCTTGGATGGATGCCAAGGTCAGTTTTTCAACATGTAAATACTTGGTTTTGGTAGGCATAAGACTTAAAATCAAGTAATATATTACATGCTCGTCATGAGAATCATCCTCCTGGATGAGAACCATAGCGATGGTGTAATCCGAGGCTGCGAGGTAGAGGAAATAATCGCGGCTGGAATCAGGTGGGAAGAGAAGTGGGGTATGTGTCAGAGACAGTTTCAAAGATTCGAAATCTTTGTTGGCAGTGGTATCCCATACGAAATCAGACCTCTTTTTGAGTAGTCGCATAAATCCAAGAGTTATCTCGGCATAGTTCGTGATGAAACGACGAAGAAAGTTTGCTTTCCCTTGCAAACTTTGTAACTGGTGAAGCGAAGAAGGAGGAAGGAGATTGAGAATTACCTCGAACTTCAAAGGATCTACCCTGATCCCTTGACATGAAACAATAAAGCCTAGAAGTTGGTTGGATTCTACACAGAAAACACATTTGTGAGGATTCAAGCGTATATGGTAAAACCGACATCGAAGGAAAATGGCTCAGAGGTGTATTGGATGATCTACATGACACATGGAATGAGAAGGTAAGTCATCTAGATATGGCTGCATAATGTGCTTGATATCATGGAAGGCGTAAGACATGGCGCGTTGAAAAGTTGCGCCAATGTTTTTTAGACTGAAAGGAAGTTTCTGATAGGCAAAAGTGCCCCAAGGACAAATAAAAGCGGTTTTGTGTTGGTCTGCGGGAACAATATTGATTTGATTTTATCCAGAGAAACCATCCATCAGAGAGAAGATTTCACTTTCAGCACAATCGTCGATGATCTGGTCGATGAAGGGGGTAGGAAAGTTGTCTTTAGGACATGCTTTGTTAATATCCCTATAATCAATGCACACACGGATTGTGCCTTGTTTCTTGTCAATCAGAACAATATTGGAAACCCAGTCAGTGAGAGCCACTGGATAAATAAAGCTGGCTTTGAGAAGTTTCTTGACTTCAAGCTCGATAGCATCTTCTTTATGTGGGTGGACTAGATGAAGGTGTTGTCGGATGGGTTTAGCGTTTGGGTATGTCTTAATCTCATGTATCACAATGTTGGGGTCAATACCTGACATTTCCTCATAGCTCTAGGCGAGGACGTCAGAAAATTCTTTGAAAAGCGATTTGTAGGTGAAAATTTTGTCAAGGGAACACGAAGCTCTGATATGCACATTTTCGACAATTCTAGGTTTTATTGATATGTCGAGGGGGGTGGTGGGTGAGATATTACTTAACTTCCCTTCAAAAAATACATCGTGTGTAGACTCAGGAACGGTAGAAATGACGACAATGGTCGACGGGGTCGAGATCCGTTGGTAGCTCTCGATGGTGTGTTTTTCTAGGAAGAGGATGGAACAATGATGTTCATCGTCCCAAGGGGTGGCTTCCATAACAAACATGATCATCTCGTCTATGGGAAAAATAACACGGAAAGGATCTAGAGATAAAGCACCAAGAGAGGGGGTAGAAGGGGTTGTTGATTGAATGGCCTAATAGGAAGATTAGACCAGACTCAAAGGCATTTCTTCATCGTAACAAAGATGATCTCCAGTGTTGGGTACCATCCATGGGTCGTGAGACATAGGGGTTCCATGAATAGAGGTGGATATTATGTTGATCGAGGCGAAATACGAATGTGGAACATCAGGTGGTGGGATGGGGAAGGTACCCATTAACGAGGTGTCTTTAAGAAGACCCACACCAACGTTCTCATATCCGGGGGGGTTTTGGAAATGAATGGTATGTTGTCAGTATGCACATCTGAGTTAAAGAAGGCTAATTGGTCGACAGTAATTACCTTTCCTTGATGTAGGAAATGCATGACATGGAAAATAATCGACACAACTGTGCACATGGAATCAATCCATCTACAGCCAAGTAGAAGGTTGTAATCGAGAGGAGCGTCAAAGACTTCCACTTCAAATTGGATCATTTTGCCTTCTAACGTAATCAAAAATGAAGGGAGGACACCGTAAGGCTTAAAACTAGAGACATTAAAGGCTTTGAGTGTGTTTTGGGATTCATTCAAAGGAGGAGAGCCGATGGCTTTCCAGCAGGTAATAGACATGACACACGTCGAGGCACCCTAGTCAATAACTATTCTACAAATGTTTTTTTCGGAGACAATAACTTGTATTTGGAATGCGAGTTGAGGGGGTAACCTTGGAATGTGATCTTCCAAGTCAAAAATTATTAAATTGGTATCCGTAGGGTTGATTCCACTAATAGATTTTAACATTGCCTTTTGTTGTATAGGGAAACTTTGAAGGACTTCAAGGGCTGACGTTGTGGATGGTGCTTGGGCTATATCTTCAACAATACTGTAGTTTTGGGCAACACAATCATGAGGATTGAAAGTAGATTTTCGAACGACACCCTTTGGAGGAGGGTGAAGAACTGTGTCGAGGCTTGGTCATTCTAGATGAAGAGGACCATTGGTAGGTGGAGTCGTGGGAGATGGTTGGACCAATGAAGGAGGTATCGCATCAACCTTCTCTTTGGAGGATGAATAATCTTTGGCTCGAGTGGTAAGTGTGATGTCATTTTTCTTTGAATCTCCTGTACACATTAAGACATAGGATGTATTGGAGGGGGAAGGTTGGTCATGAATGACCAATTGGGCCTGTTGTTGAGAAGGGAAGGGTTGTGACAATACGGCCGAAGTGGGTGGTTTCATGGTCCCTTGAAGGAACTTAGTAACCTCGGCTCGTCATGGATAATCCTTAGTGTAGTGATCATCACCATAGATAAGACAAGGGTATCGAGGCTTGCGCTTATCCCTATCATCAACAGGTGGTGTTTTGGTTCTTTCTACTTGCAAATTATCTTTGTCCTCCTTATTCTTACCCTTTCCCTTTCTGGATTTGTTTTTACCGATGGGGGTAGATTGAACAGCATTTACCTCAGAAGTCTTGTCGGTGGGAGGGGTAGGAGACAGAGCATTTTGAACATTAGAAGAAATGGATTTGGGGTTTTTGCTAGAGGTTTGAACAGAATGAGGTTGGGCATGGAAAGTGCCAAACACACTGTCGGCTACATGAGAAGCAACAGGAGTAGTTGAAGTGGCGGAAGTAGAAGGATGAGGCGCATCAGGGAGTAAGTCGTAAAGAGTACCCATTTGTGAGTAAATGAGGTCGAGGTATTGAGAATGACTAATGGCCTATTCTTTCGTGACAACTCCACCCATGGTGATGTCATGACTGATGTCGTTCATGAATGATTTCGTGAACCACTCTGCTAGTAACTGATCGGGAAGTTCGAGTTTGATGAGACATCTTCTCCGTCGCCACTCATGAATGTGATCAGAGATATGAGTGGCTTTGGTTTGTTTGAAAGAACTCAAAATCTTGGTCCCTGTTTCATAGCAGATCTGTAACTGGTAGTGGGTGAGGAAAGCCATAGCGAGGGTGTTGAAGTCGATGAAGAAACCTTGTGGTAATTCTTTATACCACTTCACAACAGAACCTGTGAGGGTTTGCTGAAAAATGCGTAAATGAATAGAGTCATCCATCAAGGAGTTGGATGAGCACCAAAGGTGAAAAGTTATTACATGATTATTTGGGTCCTCTCCCCATTTTCCATCGAATTTAGGGATGTCAGATGGTAGTTTGGCCGATATAGCGGGCCGTTGGGGAGAGTGATTGATCGGATAATTTAAAATCCTCGACATATCTGGGAGGTCCAAGGTGGCTAAGAAAGGTAACTGTCTATTCACATGCGGGTACTTATGACTTTGGGGAGGGATTCCCATCGACAAACTAGTGGGACCATAATCAGTCTGCATATAATGCGAGGATCCTGGCAGATTCGGTTGTTGGTGTGGAGGAAAGTAACTCATAGGGTTGTATCCTTGAACGAGGGTGTGGGGTTGAGCATTCAAGTCCCAAATAGGATTAGACGTACTGAGATAGGGTTGGCCTGTACTAGGGGGTATAACGGAGCTAGCTTGAGGTTGTTTCCCCCCAGTCGGGTGAGGGTTATGTTGTATAAGATGATTCCAATACTGGGCCAAGGATGGAGGTATGTTTTTTCCATAGGGTGGGGTCGGTTGGGGTTTCCCTCCAATCGGGGGTTGTGTCCCAATTGGGATTTGTCCTGCAAGGGGGGGTTGAGTTGGGCCTCCTTGGTGAAATTGTCCACCAAGAGGAATCTGGTAATTTGGTATGAACGACCGAATGGTGCCACTAGGATCAATGCAATATTATTAAAGGTTGTTGTTACTCAAAGGAGACGAAAATGAAACTAATGTTGTGTGAGACTCTGACCCAACAATACATAGATAGGAATGAATGATACAAAAAATTTGTTCGATGAATCCTATTTACAGGAGGGAAATAAGAGTTTTCTGGAACAACTTGAACTACGATATATGATCTTCTTTGAAATGCAACATCAATTAATCATGAACAATGTCTATCCTCTATTCGTTCTATTGCAACAATTGAATGCCAATATTTTTGAATAAAAAGTTTCTTAAAAAGAAAATTAATTTTCACTAGAAACCAAACAACAGTGGTGGAACTAAGAAAAAATAACAACTGATAAAAAAACAATATACAACAAAAAACCCAAACCAATCTTTCAATGAAGACAAAAATAACAAACAGACAAGACGAGTCTCTTCAAATGCAAGTGGGCAAGATTTTTCCAAGTAATGAGCAATTGAAAAAGACAATTAATCCCAACTCTTAAACTAATCACCGGCTCCCAACCAAACAAGCACTCGGATTTCAAAACGAGAGATTATATCCTTGTTAAGAAAAGGTCAAGAGGTAACAGTTGAGAAAAAATGAACAAGAAGAGCTTTCGATTTCCTAAGACTAATCAGTCATGAAATTCGAAGTCAAGAAACAATCAATCACTGGCCAGAGAAGTTCTTTTCAGACACACATTCAAATCTGGGCATCTGAGGATACAAAAACCTTAAACCAAAAAAAATTGCAAATAGGTTCATAGGCTGGCAGTGGTGTATAGTGCGAGAATCAAGGATTCTCGTAGGCTGGACACAAGAAGAGTGCGAGAAGTTCACACTGGACTGAAAAGTAGGGTGCGAACTCTAGTGGTTCTCGCAGTCTACAGAAGGGTGCAGAAAGAAGGCATGAAACTAAGCAAAATTTGGAAAAAAGACAAAATTTTTGAAGGAAATTCTGGACCCAGAGAGTTTATCAGGGTCTCCTCAAGACTCAAAGATTGATGGAAATGAAAAATGGTAAGTTAAGAGAAAATTGCCAAGGAAAAAACACCAAAAATGGGTTGCATCCCTAGTGGAGTCACCAATTTTGTTATCGGACAAATCCGTAGGTGCGGACACTAACAAATCTCCCTAGATCCACCTGGATCTAGAACAAAATAGGACAGGACACGAATCTTTCCCTAAGTTGTAATCATTGAATCTACTAATAGGAAGGAATAAGTGACATACCTTTATATCGCTTCCTTAGGTATTTGTTGTTCACGCTTCGCTTCGATGCTCTCGTGAAGTCAAGTCCAAGAAAACACAAACCGACCAAAGTGAATATGGCAAAGTATATTCAACGTCAACTTATGCATATGATCAAGGAATTACACAATAAAGTAAGAGTGACTTTATGGGAAAGGGACATGTCGTTGTATCATATTAATTGAAAGTAGAAGATACAACCTGATTACCTTGATGGTGCAATCTTCCTTTCAGTGACCCTTGGTTCCAACACACACAATTGCTCTGTACTTGCATGAAGAAGATCCAATTCCTCTTGATAGACCAAATAGAGCCTTCAAGCTTATGTCCAAACATGGTTCTTCACACAATTCTTTCACCAATTCTTCATTCAATCTTGCTTAACCTTTTCCATAAGAAACCTTTCAATATATAGGAGAAGGAGAGATGGTTACATGGATGAGGATGATCCCATCAAATCTGAGAACTCAGTAGAATGGAAACCATGTGAATGCCAACTCATTTTCTAGAAGATTCCCTTCTAGAACCCTGGAGACCTCTTCTCCTTTCCAAGCTTAAAAACAGGTTCGCACCCTGTGTATGGAGCAGACTACAAGAAGTTCGCACCCTAAGTGTGGGTGGCCTATGAGAATGAAGGATTCTCTCACCCTAGACCATATTCAGCCTACGAACTCATCTTAAAAATATGTTTTTGGAAGGAGACAAGAGCCAATTTTATGAGGCAAAAAGTCCTTGTTGGGAGCCTGAATACATCATTGTTGAGACATCACCAAAGTGACCAAAATCATGTGTAACAAGAACCCTCATAAGTCATCTAGAATCCCTAAAAGGTCAAAGTAGTCAAAGTGGTTGAAAAGAAGAAATTATTTAAATAATAAAGTGAAGTCATGAGTTTTCTATAAGTCAAAGTGGATACAAAAGAAATTATTTAAATAATAAAGTAAATGGAGAAATTACTAAGTGGAAAAGTGGTTAGAAGTGGGCTAGCCCTAAATTAAGGAAAGTGGTTTAAGAGGTTTTAGAAGGTAAATAATAAAGTGAAGTGATGAATGTACTATAAGTCAAAGTGGAAACAAAAGATATTGTTTAAATAATAAAGTTAATGGAGAAATTACTAAGTGGACAAGTGGTTAGAAGTGGGTTAGCCCTAAAATAAGGAAAGTGGGTTAAGATGATTAAAAGGTAACCCCTTGAGGAAGCTACATAAAAGTATAAATAAGAGGAAGAGGTCTCTAATTTTAATCACACTTGATCATATTGAATATCTACAAGTGACTGAGGTAAACAAAGGATATCTAAGCCGAATTTCAGAGGGAAGGTGAAGTAAAGAAGGCCGAAATTCAAGGGAGGATAAATTATTTTGATGGTGCTTTCTAAGGTATGTTATTTATAGGTCATCTCACTATTTTCACAATAAATTTTTTTTATAGAATGATTCAGACCACGAAATATGGAGGCCATTGAGTAAGCATATCGAGGTAGATGTGATAAATATTTCAACTTGTTGGTCGTTGTATTTTTGGAGTTACACTACGTGGAAAATAGGGTTTGTGGCTAGTCCTTAAACTAGTCTAAAATAGGTGTTTCGAGTAAAAACATCATAACGTATTCATAACATATCCAAATTTAGTAAGACCAACTATATTTTTTAGATTACAATCTTTAGTATGTTGTGTACGATTTTCATATCTATACAAAAAATAATCCGTGTAGGTAATTCTCTACAAGTTCGATCTCTAGAATAAGCTAGAATTCAACAAGGTATGCCATTTTTTCTATAACTCATTTTCTAAGAGGATCCAAGTAGTGAAATATGGAGGAATTTCATAAAATACACTAAAGAACATTGTGTACCATTTTCATATCTTTATTCATTACAGGTACATAGTTATGATTATTGCAAGTTAGGGTTGTTGACTAATCCAAAACTAGTCATGTGAGACTAAAGTAAAGTTTGATAAAATTCTAGTCTCTTTTTGTTAAAGTTAAGGAAGGTCAGTAGGTATGTGACCATATACACCAGGTCTATTATAGAGTTACAAATCAGATTTGAATAATGAAATTGATGAGGGATTTTGGTTGAGGTATGTTACAGATAGAGGTTTTATAATAGTGAGGTTGTAGAACATGGTTTGATGTAATGGTTTATGGTATTTGGCTATGGATAGTGTGATGTATTGCTAGAGAAATATTGATGGGTATATTTTTATATGGTTGAGATACATGTTGGGTCCATGGTTGAGACAAGTAGTTGATGAGTTGTTACACACATGAGGTGTATAGTTGATGATGTTGGTACATCTTGATGAGTCATAGTTTATGTGTATTTGATGCATGATTGGTACATATTTGGTGCATGGCTGATGCACTCAATGATGGTACAGGTTGAGGTATAGGTTGGTGCATGGTTGATGCACTTTTTTATTGTACAAGTTGATTACATGTTGCTTAGTATAGGTTGGTGCATGGTTGATGTACTTGTTTATGGTACAGGTTTATTACAGATTGATTGGTATAGGTTTACAATAGTATATCTCATAGTGATAGTGTGACAATGGTTCCATCATTCTAATTTTATTTCAAGATGGTTGGATGGGGCAAGGATAGGTGGTTCTATCCACCTTCTAGTTGTAGCCAGATAACATAGAGCGTTGTAGCCTCCTTCTAGTTGTAGCCAAAGAATTGGGGAGTTGGATCTTCCCTCAGGTTGTATCCTAATAAACTAGGCGGTTGGAGCCTCCTTCTAGTTGCAGCTAGAAAGAAAAGGAAGTTGTTGCTTCCAATGAATGTAATTCTTCAAGACATATAAGAAAAAGAATTATGTCGTTTTATCCTTCTTTGGGTTTCCATGTAAAAACACTGGTGTACTGTGTATGTGTATGATTGCTCATTTGTTCATTGTTTATCTACTATGAAAATATTAGATGATAATTCTACATTTATATAACACCTTCATTATATGTTTAAAAAGGATTATATTTCTCTATTACTTATTCACCCCCCCTCTCAGTAATCCAACAATTGGAATCAGAGTTGGTTCTGTCATGAAACCATTTAACCACTGGAAGGAGATCATGGATTATTCTTAGAATGGAATACCAATGTTTAATGGTCAGAACGGTTTAAAGTATGAGATGTGGAGCAAAAGGATGGAAGTATTTTTACAGGCAGATGGACGTTATATTTGGCTATCAGTTGTTACAATATATGATAGTTCAAAAAGGGAAAATAGTGCAGCCAAGAAGGAATTGAAGAAAAATAACACAATAGCAATGGATTTCATCTGGGAAGGATTACCTAATATGGTAAGAGAAAAGGTTGGTAAATGTTCATCAGCCAAAGAAATTTGGGATAAGTTACATGACATATATTCTTCACCCATCGCAGATTCAGAAAATTCCAAAGAAGATGCAAATACAAATCAAGAAGAATTATGTTCACCATGTCAAACAAATTCAGAACATGAAGAGTACATAATCACCAGAGGTATGTTGTTTTTCTTTAATTGTGAAAAACGTGAACATCTTGAAATAGAATGCCATGAAGGAAATGAGACAAAAAAACTAATTGAAAAGGAAGACAAGTGTGCAGCAGAATTGACTAATGCTTTAGATGAACTAAGAGAAGAAAATAAGTCACTCAAGAAATAATTGATGAAACAAAAGGAAAGTTATCACATTTTTGAGGAATCCAAACAGGTCATCAATAAATTAAGAACTCAACTAGAAAAAGATAGAAAGATTGAAGAAAATATTGAATATCAAAAGAAGTATTTGGAAGCCAACATAACAACACAAAAGGAAGAAGCATAAATGAGAGAGAATATATTGACAGATCATCTTAAGGAAAGAACTAACGATATAAACCATCTCGAGGTAGAGTTTTTTCAAGAAGAGAAAGGACTTGAAGAATAAATAATCACATTAAAAATTCATCTTGAAGAAGAGAAAAGAACAGAAGAAGTCATGAAGTCTCAGATAATGAAGAAATAAGAAGAGGTTGAGAAGCTTGAAGAAGAAGTTGTCACATTGAGAAGTAAAATCATTGAGCTCAACAAGAACGTTGAAGAGACAGAAACATCCACATCAGTTATAGAGAATGAAGAGAAGCACTCTAGGTTTCTAGAAAATAGAAAGAGTTATGCAAAGGTACTCAAAGGAAAGAATCATGGTTAACCAAAATATAAGAAAATTATTGAAGATACGAAGACCATCCATGTTCCAGCCACAAAGAAGCTTCAATCATGATCATGATTAGTCAAGGCAGAAATGCATAAGGACTAAACCACAAAGAAGATCATTCACTCCCAGGTATGAAAATTCTTTTATGGTCATTGTTTTTATTGTATTAATTTTGAACATAAGGTTGCAGATTGCAGGGATTATAAAAGAAATGGTCAAGCAAGAAATGCTTATGTGGCCCCATGTAACATTGAATGTTACAAATGTCATAACTATGGACACATAGCTAGTGATTGTAGAAGCATGATCGATACTTACATGAAAGAGGACACTGATATTAGATATAAGAAAGCATGGATAATAAAACAGGAATAACACATGAAAAAAGACCAGGTCCCATAGATCACAAGATTGGAAATAAAACAAGATGAAGAAAATTCTACAGAGAAAAAGAAAGATGTCAGATAGAGAAAGGTTTGGAAAATAACTGAAAGAAAATAAGAAAAGGTAAATAAGGAATAGGATCAAGAGATTGTACATTCAGGAATTGTAGTGAAAGATGGGTCCATAGACAGAAAGAAAGAAGTTAGAGCTCAGAGAGATGATGGATCTACCAATGAAGATGATGATGAATTCACATCAAAGCAGGAATTGTTCTGAGTCATACGGCTTAGAGACTCTCAGATAATATGAATATTAGAGAGGGAGAGTCTATGTGATAGTTGTGACAGACCATAGAACCATCCTTCGAGAAGATTGCAAAGTTTGAGTAGATAGATCTAGAGAAGTCGGTTAGCATAAGTACAATTTGATAGATTAATCAGTTGTAGTAGTGAAGACTCCATGATAGTATAGTGATAAATGGGTCAGCATTATGGACAGTTGTGCAGTACATTCTTGGATAGTATGGACAAATATGGATTCGTAAGAACACTTAGCAGGTTTGGATAGATATATGACAGTGGACGAGAGCATGGATTCACATATTGGTTCAGAGAGTGGTTCAGAGACAAAGGAACATTATCATAATGGATGATAATTAGACAGGAAATGGCTGGAACAATGCTAATGGATTCCAAATTGACAGATATATTTTGGACACATGCAGTTCATACATCATTTCACATTCAAAATAGAGTAATTCTAAGAAACAACACTGACAAAAATCCCTACGAGCTATGGAAAGGAAGATGAGAAAATGTGAATCACTTCAGAGTATTTGGAATAAAAAGATAAATAAAAAGAGAAGATGGAAGAATGGTAAAGTTTGACTCTCGTGTCGACAAAGGAGTACTTGTTTTTTACTCAAGTACAAGGAAATCATACAATTGTCACAATCTGAGGTTGAACAAAGTTGTGGAAAGCATCAAGGTAACAATTGATGAAACATGTGGATGAGAATTAAAGGAATAAGAAAATGAATCAATGGACCAACTTTACGAAGAAGAAGAAAAAGATGAAGAAGAAGTAGAAGGGAATATGAAGAAGATCATATAGAAGTAGAAGAGCAAGTTAAACAAGTGCCTCCAAATACACATAAAAAACGAGTACAAAAGAATCATCCTTCAGATCAGATTATCGGAAACAAAGATTCATGAGTTGAGACTAGAAGAAGAATATGTTCACCAGAACAAATGCACCTAGCACTCTCATCTATGACTGAACCAAACAATTTTGAATAGGCCAGCAAGGATGAGTTTTGGGATAAGGCCATGGATGAACAATTGGATCAAATAGAGAAGAATGACACTTGGGAATCAGTTCCAAGACCAAAGAATAATAATGTGATTGGCACAAAGTGGGTATTCATAAATAAATTGAATGAAGATGGATAAGTTACAAGGAACAAAGATAGATTGGTATGTAAATGATATGTACAGGTTGAAGGAATCGACTTTGAAGAGACATTTTCCCCAGTTGCTAGAATGGAACAAATCCGATTTATTTTAGCTTATGCATGCTCCAAGAATATTAAAGTGTATCAAATGGATGTGAAATCATATTTTTTGAATGGGGAACTTTAAGAATAATTCTACATCGAACAACTAAAAGGATTTTAGTTGTCATATAACACAGATTAAGTGTGCAAATTGAAGAAGGCATTGTATGGTCTAAAACAAGCTCCTAGAGCATGGTACTCTAGACTGGATAAATTTCTATAGCAGGCAGGGTTCAGAAAAGGAAGTGCAGACAACAAATTATACATCAAGATAACTCAAGATAGTATTTTATTAATTGAATTTTATGTTGATGATATAATTTTTGGAAGTGATGATAACAGGTTAAGCCAAAAATTTGCAAAGGATATACATAATGAATTTGAAATGTCATTATTCTGAGAACTGTCCTTCTTTCTAGGTCTTCAGATACATCATAACAACCAAGGAATTTTTATTTCTCAAACTAAGTATATCAGAGAAATACTAAAGAGGTTCGGAATGGAAGAGTCCAAACCAATTACCATTCCTATGCAAACGAGTTCCAAGTTGAGAAAAGATGATGATTCAAAGTATACAGACCAGAGGTAATATAGGTCAATGATTGGTAGCTTACTGTATGTGATAGCATCAAAACCAGATGTAATGCAGGCATTTGGATAGGTGCCATAATTTCAAGGAGCACCAAAGGAATCACATATTTTAGCAATGAAGAGGATTTTCATATATCTTAAAGGAATAGAAGAGTTTGTATTATGGTATCCAAAATGAAAGGATCTATCACTTATTTCCTATACATATGCATATTGGTTAGGTTTCATTGATGATTGATGAAGCACTAGTAGAGAATCCTTCTACTTGGGTGAGTGTTTAGTATCATGGCTAACAAAGAAACAATCATCAATATCCTTATCTATAGCCGAAGCAGAGTATATTGTAGCAGCAACATGTTGTACACAGGTTCTATGGATGAAACAAACTCTAATAGATATACAGTCTGAGTATGATGAGCCCATTCCAATCTATTGTGATAATAAAAGTGTCATCTGTATCTCAAAAAACCTGGTGATTCACTCCAAGACAAAGCACATTCCAATCAAGTATCACTTTCTACAAGAACAAGTTGTAGAGAAGATCATTTAAGTTGAATATGTTGGCACAAAAGAACAAGTGGCAGACACATCTACAACAATGTTTCCATGGGAATCTTTTGAGTATCCTTGCTAAAGAATCAGAGTAATTTATACTCCAAAATGAATTCTTTTGAATGCTTATCTTATATGTCTTATATTTAAACGAGGAAGAACATAAAGAGGACAATTTAGGTTGGGAGATCATTTTAGGACGAGTTTAGTCAGGGGGAGTATCCCAAAGGCCAATTCAGTCAAAGGGAGAAGCCTTGGATGGAGAGATACCTTTTCCATTGATGACAAAGGGGGAGAGATTTATCAAATGCAAAGGTAAATGCTTGGAGAAAGAGCATAGAAGCATGGTTCCAGGGGGACCGATGGTCACAGGGGGACCATGAGTGATATGATTTCAGTATTGCATCAAAGTGTTTCCATCAATACTAAAGGGGGATATTGTTGATTATTTGGGTTGGTTTTCATTGAATTCAACCCTTGAACAAAGTCTGATAGTGAATTATAGTAGGCAAAGGGTTTGGGTAATGGACGCAAGTTTGTTTGATGTATAATGGTATTTGTTTTAATATATTTGAAGGTAATAATATTCTATATGTATAATACATGTCATGCCATTTCTTATGGTATGTGGAACGTCACATAACTCCTCACGGTTAGAGAGTTATGGCCATGTGAAGTTGGAGAACCCTCATGACTCATCTAGAAGCTCCAAAAGGTCAAAGTAGTCAAAATGGTTGCAAAGAAGAAATTATTTAAATAATAAAGTGAAGTGATGAGTGTACTATAATTCAAAGTGGATACAAAATAAATTATTTAAATAATAAATTTAATGGATAAATTACTAAGTGGACAAGTGGTTAGAAGTGGGTTAGCCCTAAAATAATGAAAGTGGTTTAAGAGATTTTAGAAGGTAAATAATAAAGTGAAGTGATGAGTGTACTATAATTCAAACTGGATACAAAAGAGATTATTTAAATAATAAATTTAATGGATAAAATACTAAGTGGACAAGTGGTTAGAATTGGGTTAGCCCTAAAATAAGGAAAGTGGGTTAAGATGATTAAAAGGTAACCCCTTGAGGAAGCTACCTAAAAGTATAAATAAGAGGCAAAGGTCTTTCATTTTAATATCACTTGAGAATATTGAACATCTACAAGTGACTAAGGTAACCAAAGGATATATAAGCTGAATTTTAGAGGAAAGGTACAATAAATAAGGCCGAAATTCAAGGGAGGATAAATTATTTTGATGATGCTTTCTAAGGTATGTTATTTACAGGTCATCTCACCATTTTCACAATAACATTTTTTCTAGAATGATTCAGACCGTGACATATGGAGGTCATTGAGGAAACATATCCAAGTAGTTGTGATAAACATTTCAAATTGTGGGTCATTGTATTTTTGGAGTTACAATCTGTGGAAAATAGGGTTTGTGGCTAGTCTAGAAACTAGTCTAAAACAGGTGTTTCGGGTAAAAATTGTTGGTCAAATAAGAGCGGGGGGGGGGGGTAAATCAGTTGTTACCGTGCTTAAACAATTGTTCTTATTTTAAACTCTTTGAAAAACACTTAATTTCAATCACAATAATGCAGGGAAGTAAGCAATAGAACATTCAACATCTTTCACACATATGAAATATACAGAGACAGATATTTCCTGAGGAAACCCATAAAGGGTAAAAACCTCTTCTTCTTTATATGATAAGTAATATTTACATTCTATACATTATCATACTTATGAGAACCAACTCATAATGAGGCTACAAACTCCGTCTTGCAAGATGCTACTTGCTGAGAGCACCAACTCTCTAGATTCTCTAGCACACACTAGAAGGAACCACCGACTCCCTGGTTTATCTAGCACCCACTAGAAGGAACCACCAACTCCCTAAGAGTTCCAACACCAACTAGATGGAAGCAACAACTTCCATTTACACAAGCATCGACCTATATATCAGAGAACCAATGTTCTCCCTTGCACCACCTTGCCACCCTAGTTTTTCTGGCTGCAACCAAATGGAAGCTACAAATCCCTGTGTTCAAGCACCCACTTGAACCTCTGAGGACAACAATCCTCCCTAGCACCTCCCAAACACCCTTAAATATAAATTTTTCTATATATAAGTTTATCACAGTGATAAAATATTTATCAATGGCTTATCGGTCTTATCATTGTTCTGTTACACTGCTCTGCTCTACCTGCATCAGTGTCTTCCTGCACACTCCCCTTAAGCTTTATGTTCTTCTGCCTTTTATGCTTTGTGCACCATGTCCCTTCAATACACCATTCCTCTTCTGTGCATTTCAGATGCTGCACTCTGTCTCCTTCTATGCGCATAAATCCCTCTCAACAGCAACCCCCATCTCTTCTATGTTTTGTGTATTTATACTATCTGTGCACCTTCTTCGTCCTCCATGCATAGTGACTCTACATGCTCTCCAACATGCCACGGTTATGTTCATCAGGTTGTTCATTGCCACTTCAATTTTTTATCTGCTTCACTCACTCAAGCATCAACACACTTTCTCTGTTCTGAATGTTCTACTCATGTCAAGTCCTCTACCTCATCATCATGGCAATTCCTAAGCTTTTCTAGCAGTTATGCCCATGCATTCATCATCACTCGGTGTTATGTTGAGATTCCTTAGCCTCTCTAGCAGTCGAGACTCTTTGTCTTCTCTGTCATAATCGAGCTCGTCCTCTATGTTGCAGTTAAAGGCTTCAACACTCTTCCATCTTTCAATCACCTCTATGAACAGTCTTCATTCCACTGGCAGATTCCTTGAGACTCTTCAGCTTATCTGGAAATCACCCTGAAGTCTCTTCGAGTCCTCTGGTAGAAATAATCAGTCGTTTCTAGCAGTTACACTTTGAACCTACAAAAACTGCATCAACAACTAAATTTCCACTGATCGACTAACTTTGAATTCAAACAGTATCCCTTTGATCATATTCCCGAATAACCTGCACCGTTGGATCATAAATGATGGGTCTCACGCTTATTTCGCCATTTTTCAATTCGACATTTCGACATTTCGACATTCCTGTGGTGAGGTATCTCATCTCTCCAGGTTGTGATCTCCGAAATAGAGATTAGCTTCATGCTACCTCCTCCCTTGAGCCTTCATCGATGTGACCATAGGCTATGACTAGGGGCCAATTCTAAACATGCATTTTTCATTTCATGTTTCAGGGATTCTTTGATGAGTCATATTGACTCTCCATGTCCCAACCTCCAAAATGGAGCCTGTCTCTTAGATCTCTTCTCTACAGCTCTTCAACGATGTGACCACCAGAAGAGACCAAGCGCTTATCCATACAGCGCTTTCGCAATTTCGCATTTTGGCACTTCGGGACTCATGTGATGAAGAGTCTCGACTCTTGACTCCTCCAACTCCTGGTATCCGGAACTTCGGTTGATGTGCCTGTTTCAAGATTTTTGTCGTTTCTCATTTCGGCACTTCGGGACTCTTGTGATGAAGAGTCTTGACTCTTGACTCCTCCAAATCCCAGTATCCGAAACTCCGGTGGATGTGCCTGTTTCAGGATTTTCGGTGTTTCACATTTCATCATTTCTGGACTCCTGTGATGAAGAGTGTCGACTCTTAACTCCTCCAACTCCCGGTATCCAAAACTCCAGTCGATGTGCCTATTTTCGGATTTTCGACGTTTCGCATTTTGGCACTTCGAGACTCCTATGATGAAGAGTCTCGACTCTTGACTCCTCCAACTCCCAGTATCCGAAACTCCGGTTGATGTGCTTGTTTCATGATTTTCGGCGTTTCGCATTTCGACACTTCGGGACTCCTGTGATGAAGAGTCTCGACTCTTGACCCCTGCAACTCCCGGTATCCGGAACTCCAAAATGGAGTCTTTGTTTCTGATACCTGAAATGGAATTTAGCTTCTGATCTTGCCATGCGATCATCGTTGTGTTGTTGGTCGTGATCTTTTCCATCAATGACAAACACATATACACTACACTCTGAGTGCACCTCTACACTATCTCTTCTCGTCTTCATGAGCTTTCTCTGTTGTGTCTTCCCAAAATACTTCCGGTGCCCACATGGCACATTATACCTATACTCAAGCCATCATCGTTGTTGTACTTTCCATCAATGACAAGCATACCCTGCCTGTAAACCATGCCAACAATCTCCCTCTTTGGCATTGATGGCAAGAAAGGCACCCAGACCTGTTCTTTTCTCCCCCTATGACATCAATGTCAAAGAAAACATGCTCCCCCTGAGATGTTGCAGTATTTTTCGGAGGTATCAGATATTTAATCAATACAAACTCCCCCTAACAGGATGGAATCTCTTTCGTGTGAGACGGTATGACACCCAACTTTTGTCGTAGATATTCAAATGGTTTCTTGGCTAGGGGTTTAGTAAAGATGTCTGAAATTTTCTCTCTAGTTGGACTGTAATGGACCTTAACAATCTGATTGGTGATGTGCTATCTCAAAAAATGGTATTTTATGGGAATATGCTTGGTCTTGGAGTGGAATACAGGAATCTTGGACACACTGATGGCACTAGTGCTATCACAATGAATTGGGATCGGTGCAACATATTTTACCTCCAAGTCTGCAAGTGTCTAAATCATCCATAATACCTAAGTGCAATAGGTAGCAGTTGCAATGTACTATGCCTCTATAGTTGATAAAGAAATGGAACCTTTCTTTTTACTCAACCATGCTACTAGATAATCTCCTAAGAAGAATGCACCTCCACTCGTGATTTTCCTTTCATCCATGCAGTTAGCCCAATCAGCATCTGAGTAGACTAATAATTGAAAATTCTGATTCTTAGGATACCATAGGCCATAGTTCAATGTTTCTTTCAAATATCTGAATATCCTTTTGATAGCTAGCAAGTGACTATGTTTAGGTGTAGACTGATATCTTCCTACCATTCCAACAACATGCATTATGTCTGGGCAAGATGTTGTGATGTACAACAGGCTGCCTATCATTGACCTATATGAACTTTGATCAACATTAGGTGAGTCAGAATCCTTGCTTAATTTGCATCCACTAACCATAGGTGTGCCCACAGGTTTATAATCTTCCATTTGAAACCTTCTTAACATTTCTCTTAAATATTTTTCTTGAGAAATGAACATCCCTTCAGACATTTGAGTAATTTGCAGACCAATAAAAAATGACAGTTCACCTATTATAGACATTTCAAACTCAGACTCCATGGCAGAAGAAAACCATTGTACCAATGAATCCTTATTACATCTGAAGATGATGTCATCTACATAGAACAACACGATGAGAAAATCATTATCCTCTATTTTGATATATAGATTGTTGTCAATTGTTCCTCTCTTGAACTCTTTGTCTTTGAGATACGTATCCAGTCTGTAATACCAGGCACGAGGGGATTTTTTAAACCCATATAAATCTTTCTTCAGCTTGCATACTAAGTCAGGGTTATCAGACAGTTCGAAACCCTCCGGTTGTTCCATATAGACTTCTTCATTTAAATATCCATTTAGAAAAGATGACTTGACATCCATTTGATAGACTTTAAACCTTTTATGACAAGCATAGGCAAGAAATATTATGATAGCTTATAATCTTTCTAAGGGCGCAAATGTTTCATCAAAAACCAGTCCTTCTATTTGAGCATAGCCTTTACAGACCAATCTTGCTTTGTTCCTGACAACTTGTCATTGCTCATTCAATTTATTCTTAAAGATCCATTTGGAACCAATGATATTTTTACCTTCAGGTCTATGAACCATCTCCCATGTATTGTTTTTCTCAATCTGATCAAGTTCATCATTCATTTCTTTAACCCAATGGTCATCTTTGCTAGCTTCATTAAA
>SNQJ01S0013079.1:91653-125331 GCA_010110895.2 Picea sitchensis | reverse complement strand
CAGTCTTCATCGGGTATAAACAAAACTGAAAACAAATACCTATGAAACAAGAAGATAATTAGGCTCCACAACCAAAAACCTCCCACTTGGAAACTAATCACAAAAACTCCACTACTATTTTACTTTATGGACTATACTCAACCTTGGACCTGGAAAATTTCTCATCTTCACCTTCATGCTTGAATACCAACTGAAACTGAGCAAGAACTCAGTTTCTCCCTAGTTACTCCCTTGGTTAGCATGTCTGCATGATTTTTTCTAGTGTGTATCTTTTCCAACTTCCAATGTCCATCTTCCAAGACGGATCGAATGAAATGGTACCTCAGCTATATATTCTTATTCTTTGAATGGAAGGATGATTTATTTGCAATATGAATGGCACTCTCACTATCACGGTACAACCTTCTATTCTTTTTCTTCTTTCCCAATTCCTCCATAAACCTCTCTAACCAAATCATCTCTTTACTAGCCTTTGTAGCAACAACATACTCTACCTCTGTTGTTGAAAGTGTAACAACATTTTGTAGTTTCAAAATCAAACTTACTGTTGTTACACCTATAGTAAAAACATACCCTGTGGTGCTCCTCCTACATATCCATGTAGAACAATGTATGAACCTCCAAAACATAATGCATGAGTGGCAGTACCTTTCAAATACCTGAGAATCCACTTTACTTCCTCCCAATGTTATTTACCTATATTGTTCATATACCTAATCACAAGTCACATTGCATGTGCAATATCTGGTCTTGTGCAAACCATCGCATACATCAAGTTGCCAACTGTTGATGAATAAGGGAACATATACATGTATTTTGTATCCTCCTATTTCTTGGGACACATTTCTTTAGTTAATTTTAAATGGCTGGCCAAAGGTGTACTAATTGGTTTTTCATTCTTCATTCTAAACCTCTCTAACACCTTCTCTATGTACTCACCCTGAGACAATGTCAAATTGTGATTTTTTCTATCTCTTGTTATTCTCATACCAGGTATTTTATTTGTAGCACCCAAATCCTTTATCACACATGAATTATATAATTTATTCTTGAGGACATTTATATCCTTCACATTAGAACCTGCAACAAGAATTTCATCTATGTACAATAGCAATATAATATAACTTCCATTTTCTAGTTTTCTAAAATAAACACAGTGATCAGAATGAAATCTACTATAACCTTGTTCTATTATAAACCTGTCAAACTTCAAATACCACTGCCTGGGAGCTTGCTTTAGGCCATACAATCTCTTCTTCAACTTGCATAAAAAAAAATCCTTCCCTTTGACCTCATACCCCTGTGGTTGCTGCATATAAACATCCTCTTCCAAATCCCCATGGAGAAAAGTTGTTTTTACATCTAATTGTTCAAGATGTAAATCTTCTACTGCCACAAGACTTAAAATAGTTCCAATTGAAGTCATTTTAACAACAGGAGAAAATATTTCATCAAAATATTTACCTTTCTTTTGTGAAAACCCCTTTACAACAAGTCAATCCTTGTACCACTTGTTTCCTCCATCTTCTTCCTTCAAATTGTAAACCCATTTATTCTAAAATTATCTTTTTTCTGCAGGAAACTGAACCAAATCCCAAGTCTAGTTATTTACCAGGGAATCCATTTTTTCTTTCATGCCTTGCTCCCATTTCCTTTTAGTTTCTACCTGCAATGCCTCTTCATAACATTCTGGTTCACCAGAATAAATCAACAATAAATAATACAATGAAGGAGAGTATCCTTTAGGCAGTCTACTTAACCTGGTAGGTCTTCTAACAACACTTGTAGGAGTTTGAAGTACTTTTTGTTGTACATTTTGATTTTTTGTTACCTTTGGAATTTATTTTTAAGTGATATCATCAAGCATTATGTATTCTGGTTTTTCTTTTTTCTTTTTCTTTCCCTACAACTGATCTTTGTACATGACCTTCTCATTGAATATGACATCTCTACTCCTAATGATTTTGTGATTTTCATAATCCCATACACGATAACCAAAATCATTAACACTGTATCCAATAAAGGTAGACTTCTTGGATTTTCCTCAAACTTTGTTTTATTTTCTTTATTAATATGGACAAATGCTTCACAACCGAAAGTCTTCCAAAAAAAATAGTTTATCTTGTTACCTTTTCATGTCTCTTCTAGAATTCCATCATCCAAAGACCTTGAAGGTCCTATGTTTATTAATTAAACAACAATATCTACAACATCTACCCAAAATTGTAAGGGAAACCGACATTCAATCTCATACTTCTTGCACGCTCCATGATTGTCATGTTCATCCTTTTTGACACACCATTTCTTATGGTGTTCCTAGAACTGTATTCTCTCTACAAATCCCATGATATGAACATTAATCATCAAACTCCTTTTTTCAATATTCACCTCCATTGTCTAATCTGAGAAACTTCAACCTTTTTCTTGTTTCTTTCTCAACCAAAGCTTTCCATTTCTTAAAAGTATCAAAAACATCATGTTTTTGTCAAATGAAATAACCCCAATTTTTTCTAGTTTCATCATTAATAAAAGTAACATAATAATAAGAGCCACCAAGAGATGATACCTAAGTTGGTCCCCATACATCTATATGCACAATATCTAACCTTTCACTCATCTTTTCTTTTCCGACTGTGAGAAATATGACTCTCTTCTATTTTCCATAAACACAATGCTCACAGAAATCCAAATCAATTTGCTTAATATCTGGAAACAAATTTCTTTTCTGAAGTATCTGGATCCCCTTATCACTCATGTGTTTGAGCCTATGATCCCACAATGTTGTATCCATTCCTAAATAATCTAAAGAGATAGAAGATTCAATATTACCAGTACATAAATACAATGTACCTACCTTCTCTCCTTTTGCTATCACCGGTGATCCTTTGGTTACCTTCCACACCTTATCTGTAAATATGGATATACAACCTTCACTTTCCAACTTCCCTATTGAAATTAGATTTTTCCTTGGATCTAGAACATGTCTTACCTCTTTCAACAACCATTGGTTTCCATTCCTTTGCTTTATTTTTACCTTTCCCATTCCAACAATTTTGCATGGTGCATCATCACCCAAATGAACCTATCCAAAATCACCTTGAACATAATCTAGAAAATGTTTTCTATGGGGTGTGGTACGAAATGAAGCCTCTGAATCTACTACCCAAGACTCAGAAATATTATCTAAAGAAAGAATCAAAACATCTTGTAACACATCACCTGTTACATTTGCTTCTTGATTTTTCTCCTGTTGTCCATCTCCTTGTTTCTTTGGAGCTCTGTAGTATTTCTTCATATGTCCTTTCTTCCCATAATTATAGCACTCTATATTTCCTAGTCTGTATTTGGATCTTCCCTTCCTATAATTCCTGCGGTTCCCTAATCCATTTCCTCTATCCTTTTTTCTTCCCCTATTCTCCATGTTTAACACATTACCTGATGTCTCATCTATTCTTTTCCTTCACATTTCCTCGCTAAGGATAACACCAACAACTTCATCAAATTTTAAAGTGCTTGAACCAGAGACAGATTTACTTGTTAGAAAACTGAGAGGGGGGGGGGTGAATCATTTGTTACAGTGCTTAAACAATTATTCCCATTTTAAACTCATTACAAAAAAATCAATCATGATCACAATAATTCAGGGAAGTAACCAATAGAGCATTCAACATCAATCACACACATGAAGTACACAGAAACAAATATTCCTGAGGAAACCCATAAAGGAATAAAACCTCTTCTTCTTCGAATGATAGGCAGTGTTTTTATGTTTTGTACATCATCTATCTTTGAGCACCAACTCAATGTGAGGCTACCACCTTTGTTTTACAAGTTGAAACTTGTTGAGAGCACCAACTCTATGGTTTCTCTAGCACCCACTGGAAGGAAGCACCAACTCCTTGAGTGTTCTAGCACCAACTGGATGGAAGCACCAAATTCCAGTCACACAGGAACCAACCTGTACAACAAAGAATAATAGTTCTCCCTTGCACCACCCTACCACCCTGGTTTTTCTGGCTGCAACCAGATGGAAGATACAACTCCCTGTGTTCAAGCACCCACTTGAAACTATGAGGACAACAGTCCTCCCTAGCACCACCCTACCACCCTAAGATATAAATATTTTATTTCTAAAATTTATTATAGTGATACAGTATTTGTCAATGGCTTACCAACCTCATCATTGTTCAACTACATTGCTCTTCTCTACCCCCATCAATGTTTTCCTGCTCGCATATTCTTGCACTTAATTTTTTGTACAGTCTATTATTTTCACCATTTATGCTCTGTCCATCTTATGTTCTTCAAATATTCATCTTTCACACTCTATTCCTGTTGTCTTCTTGATCACATACAGTTCGACTTGTTTTACCGAGAAACAACAACCTTCCTCTGTCATGGAATCTTTCTTTTATTGATACCCTCATCATATGTTACTCTCTGAATCTCCAATGCCTATGTCGAGAATGTCATAACGCTCAAGAGACATGATTCCAATGCCCTAGAACAATGATTCAATTGGTGTAACTGAATCATACCTGATCAAGAAACCACGAACTGAAACAACAACCCTTCAATCAGATTCAATTTGAATAGCATCGTTGGATTATACACGCAGAGGATTTTTTACTTTTCAATACGTAACCTCCGATATGGATCCTAGCAGTGCTAGCTCCTTCATCAATCTTCCATTGATGTGACCTTGGGCAATTATCTCATGTGACCATGCGATTGCAGGTGCGACCAAAGGTGGTTTGAGGGAAATCTGCTTTTCACCCCGCAATTCACTACAGAGCTTCACGTGTCCTTTCTCCAAAATTGTGGTTTCGATTGCGACCCGCCTTCAGAAAATTAACTTCCAAGCAATTTCTCATCCCGCAATTAGATGTGATCATTGATGTCATGGTCTCTCATAGATTCCTTCGATCAATGGATATAATCTATCATATTTCCTTCCTTTTCTCCGGATCCACGCCCTCCTAAGTCTTAACGACCAAGTGACATGTGGCCCTCCAAACCAACAGAAGATATTTATTTCACCTTTCAGACCTCGGGAGTCTTTATTCTCAAACTCTCCTTTCTCTGTGGAGATTCCACCTGGAATTCACGATCTATTGACACATGTTCTTCTCGAATCAACGGTCATGATCCCTTCAGGTATTCGAGGTTCAAAAATCTCAACTTTCCTTGTTCTATTTTTTCGGAGTGTTCTAACCAAAGTACATGATGTATTGACGTGTGTCCTCCCATAGATCGACGGCCCTAATAGCCTTTGGCTCTTTAGGATTTAGGGATTTCAAAACTCAACTTCACTTCCTTCACTTTCTCTCGGAGTGTTTTTCCCTGAACTACACAGATTTCTTCCACGCGTCCTTCTGGCAACCGATGATTTGGATCTTCTTCATCCCTTGGGTCTTCGATGATTTGGTTTCCTTCCCAACCACAAAATCCCAAAATCATTCACTCCATAGTTGTGGATCGTGTGCCACCTGTCAGTATTGATGATGGATGGTCCCTGCTTACTTCAGAACTTCGGGACTTTGGAAATTCCACTCTCTTGTGCTCATCCAAAGGCTTAACCTTCATGCATTTATCTCTCGATCCAATGACTGTTGATCCTCAATGTTGAGATCCAATGGATCAGATATGTACTTCTCCTGGAGCTAATGGTTGTCCTAACTCCATAAATGTACCTTAGATAGATGACTGAGAGAGACTTCAGACCCTCATCCTTCGAGACTTCGGGACTTTTGACATTTTTTGGTGATGAAATTCCCAAATTAAATCTTCTGGAGTGACGTAGCTTTCTTACATCACTTGTTGATGTGTCACGAGCCTAGTAGCTACCATGTGTCACTCAGATTTGTGATTTGCACGTACCTAAAGTGCCAATTCAACTTGACACTTGTCATTGTATTCTTGCGCTATGTGTCATATCAACGATCAAGGATGGTTGCATAACCACAACTTGCAAGTGATTTAACTCATCACCAAAAATCTGCAATTTGAAGTTGTGCACTATTGGTGAGTCAACCGCAATTTTTTATCTTCGAGGCTGTAAGATCTGATGATCCTAACTAATTGTGGGATTGGAAATAGCACAATATTTACTTCTCCTTTCGATCTCTGCAATCTATCCATGCCATTGATCTAGCGATTGCGCATCCGACGGTCATGACTTAATCTGACTTAATATGATCATTTGTTAGATCAACCACAATCGTCGATATTTGGGTTTATGAGATCTAATGATCTAGACCAATTGCAGGATTAGAAATAGTGAGTTGTTTAATTCTTCTTTCGCTCTCCACAATTCATCCATGTTGTTGATCTGGCTTTCATATCTGATAGTCACGATCCTCCAATGGTCCTCAAGCCCATGGTCACTCATATGACCGACTTCCATAATATTAGACAATCAACATGGTCAATTTCTTGATCAGATGGTTGTTGAGGCTTCTCACCCTATGCTTATGCTTTTCCTTCCGATCTTTGATCTCTACATACTATTCGCTTCTCCTCCTGAGCTTATGTTTTTGTCGTTAGCCATCATCGTTGTTGTTCTTGCCATCAATGACAAGCACACTCTTCCTATAAAAACATGCCAACAATATCCTCCTTTGGACTTTATGGAAACCCTGAAAGGATGCACTATCCTGCTTAGACCTCCAACTATAGAATCCATACCACACCTTTTCTCCCCCTTTGACATCAATGTCAAACAAAACATGCTCCCCCTGAGTTGTTGTAGCTTTTTTTCATAGGTATTAGATATTCAACCAACACATACTCTCCCTGAAAGGATGGACTCTCTTAGGTAAGAGAAGGGATGACACCCAGCTTCTGATGGATATATTCAAATGGTTTATTGGCTAGGGGTTTAGCAAAGGTGTCTACAATTTGTTTTGTGGAAATAATATAATTCAGTTGAACAGCTCTGTTTGTAACATTCTCTTTGAGAAAATAATACTTTATTGGTATATTCTTCATCTTTGAATGGAGAACAGGATTCTTCGAGACACTAATGGAACTGGTTTTATCACAGTGAAGTGGAATGGGATCAGTATAAGTTACCTTCAAATCTTAAAGAGTTTGTATTATCCATAAAATATGAGTGCAGCAAGTAGCAGCAGCAATGTACTCTGACTCTGTAGTTTATAATGAAATAGATCCATGCTTATTACTAAGACATGCTACTAAAGAATCACCTAAGAAGAATTCACTTCCACTGGTTCTCTTTCTCTCATCCAAACATTTTTCCCAATCAACATCTGAATATGCAGTTAATTGAAAATTCTTATTTTTAGGATACCAGAGACCATAAATCATTGTACCCTTCAAATATTTGAATATCCTTTTGAAAGTTGCTAAATGAATTTGTTTAGGAGCTAACTGGAAACAACATACCATTCCAACAACTTGCATTATATCAGGATGGGGTGTTGTGATGTACATAAGACTGTCTATCATTGATCGATATGTTCTTTGATCAACATCAGGTGAAATATCATCTATACTAAACTTGCAACCAACCACCATAGGTGTACTAACAAGAGAGGAATATTCCATCTGAAACTTCTTCAACATCTCTTTCAAATACATTTCTTGAGAGATAAATAGCCCCACATAACTATGATTGATTTGTAAACCAAGAAAATATGAAAATTCTCCTATCAAGGACATATCAAACTCACTCTGTATTGAATTAGAAAACCACTGAACTGAAGAGTCATTAGTGCATCCAAAACTAATGTCATCTACATAAACCAAAACAACTAATAAATCATAACCTTCAGACTTAATGTACAGATTACTATCAACAATACCTTTCTTGAACCCTTTGTCCTATAGAAATTTGTCCAATCTATAATACCAGGCTCGTGGTGCCTGTTTTAGTCCATATAATGCCTTTTTCAATTTACAGACATAGTCTGGATTATCTATAAGTGAAAATCCTTCAGGGTTCTCCACATATACTTCTTCGTCTGGATCTCCATTAAGAAATGTTTACTTAACATACATATGATATACTTTAAAGTTCTTATGACATGCATAGGCAATAAATATTATGATTTCTTCCAATCTTGCCACTGGTGCAAAGGTTTCATCAAAATCCTGTCCTTCAACTTGTGAATACCTATTACAGACCAATATGGATTTATTCTTAACAATTTGTCCTTGTTCATTCATTTTATTCTTAAACACCCATTTGGAGCCAATTACATTCTTATTTGTAGGTCTAGGAACAAGCTCCCAAGTATTTTTCTTCTCAATCTGATCCAGTTCCTCATTCATTGATTTTAACCAATTTACATATTTCCTGGCTTCATTAAAGTTCTTGGGTTCCACCATGGATATGAAGGTTATATGTGATTGCTCAGTGTCTTTCATTATTCTTCTCCTGGTTTGTACACCTTTGTCTTTCTCACCAATTATATGACTTGCAGGATGATTCTTTCGAGTAATTCTGGAGGAAGGATTTGATGATGCCTATTGATTCGAGTATGCCTGAGTATTTGTATCTTCATCTGACTCAAATTCTTCTTTTTCTGATTCTTGGACCTGTTCATCTTTAGCTTCAGCTGTGTTCTTTATAGCAGACTCAATATTGCTCACCTCTCTTAATGGGACTCCTTCATCAACCTTTAAATCAATGCAATCAAATAATTTATACAATCTTTTATTAAAGCATCTATATACTTTACTATTGGTAGCATATCCTAAGAAAATTCCTTCATCACCCATGTCATCATACTTGCCAAGGTTTTCATTATTATTATTTATGTAGCACTTACTCCCAAAGACTTTGAAGTGTTTGATTGAAGCAGGTCTTCCATACCATAGTTCATAAGGTGTCTTGTCATTGTGTGTTCTGAGGTGGGCTTTGTTAATAATATGGACTACTGTGTGTATTGCTTCTATCCAGTAGGTTTGACCAATGGTCTTCTCATTCATCATTGACCTGGCCATTTGCTGAACTGTTCTATTTTTCCTCTCAACTACTCCATTTTTTTATGGAGTTCATGGGATTCTGTATTCTCTCTTGATCCCATGTTTATCACAGAATTCCTTGAAATCACTTGACATAAATTATCCTCCTCTGTCTAATCTTACTTCCTTTAACCTGTTGCCTGTTTGATTCTCAGTTAAAGCCTTAAATATTTTAAATTTATCAAATCTATCATCTGTTTCTTTGAGAAAAGAAACCCAAGTGAGTTTGGAGTAATCATTAATGATCATCATGAATTATTTTTCCTTCCCTGTACCTTCCTATCTTGATGGTACACATAAATCCATATGAACTAATTGGAGTTGTTTCTCTGTTGAAGTAGAGCTCTTGGATTTAAATTGTGTCCCAGATAGCTTTCCTACTTGGGAGGGTTTACACATAGAATCTTGTGGCTTTGATATTCTTGGAAGATCGTTTAATGCCTCAATATTTTTGAGCTTGATTAAGTGGTCAAAGTTTAGATGTCCAAGTCTCCTATGCCATAACCAACTTTCATCATGTTTTCCTATATGACACTCTTCTCTATCTTCTTTCAGCACATATACATTATTATCTGTCCTTATGCCTTTAGCCACCACTTGTCTTGAGTTTACAGACTTTATATTACAATCTTTGGAAGTGAACACCACTTCACATCCTCTGCCACATATTTGACTTACACTGAGAAAATTATGTTTCAGCCCATCTACAAGCAGAACATCCTGGGCTTTTCCTTTACCATTACTCAAACTAACCATCCATTTACCCTTGATTTTACCTGGTTCATCATTTCCAAAGGTCACATTTCCTATTTTGCTTTTAATTATAGACAGAAACTTATACTTTTCTCCAGTCATGTTTTTGGAACATCCACTATCTATATACCAGGGGTCTTTTTGTTTTTGAGTTGAAAGTACTAGACCACATTTTTCACTATCTTTCTTTTTCCATGTGCTGGCATTTCTAGCTAAGGGTTTTATCCTTGGATCTACTTTGTAATTATTCAAATGGCAGTTTGCAGCTTTGTGGCGCAAGTTATGACCGTTATAGCATTCGATCTCATTATTCAATAGGTCAAATTGATTGGTTCAACTTTGTCTACTCATTGGTTGTTTAGTTCTATGTTGCAAAGATTGTTTATTTCTTGATCTCCTCAGTTGCATGTCTCTAAACTTAATTTGACAATTTGCAATCTTATGACCAAAATTAGAGCAGTAAAAACAGTAACCATGCCAAAATTAGAGCAAGAAAAACAATAACTATGGAATAAATTCTGGTACTTAAAGGATGGCCTTATTCTTGGCATTTGTTGCTCCATCTTCTGATATCTTTGTTTTTATCGTGGATCATCTTGTCTTTATTAGATTTTGGTGGTAGAGTACTCACATGCTGGTCTCAACATTGTCACAATTTTTGCTGACTTGGAACTTGATCATCTTTACTAGCTCTTTGCTTTCAGGTTGTTTGTTTCTTGAACCACTTACATAGACTAAACCAATATTCAACAAAGGAGATCCTGAGGCTTTAATGCTTGGAAGATTTTGGAGATACAATGATTTAAACTTCTCCATCTCTTTTCTGGTTTTTACTACTTCTTCTTCCAAGGCTTCACATATTGCCTTCTTCTATGATAATTGTTGTTTCAAAATGTCCTCTATTTTCTTTGCCTCTTCTAATTCCACTTTTAGCAGGGCAAAGTCTTCATCAGGTTTTTTACTGTCTTTCTCGAACTGTATCAACAATTGTTTTTGTTTTTTCTTCTTAAATCCAAGTCTAGCAATTTCTTCTAGGGCATTGATCAGTTATCCTTCCAATTCAACCACAACTTATTCATCATTAACATCACTTCCTATGATTTTATTATCATAATCATCTTTGGCCATAATCATAAATTCATTAACCATATATTCACAACCAGAATCACTATCTGTGTCTCTTGAAGAGTCATCATTGTTTACACATAAACTTTTATCTTTACCAAATCTCTTGAATTTGTACTTCTCTTCACCTTCATCGTTCTAGTCCTTCCTCTTTTGTGGACACTTAGATGCAAAGTGACCTATATTTCCATAGTTAAAACATTTGAAGGGAAACTTCCCTTGGTACTTTCCCAATCCTTTCTTTAGTCCTCTCACAAATTTTGCTTCAATTTCATCAAGCTCGGACTCCTCATTCTTATCTTCTTTAAATGATGCTTCTATAGAGGTGGGTTTATCTTTACCTATCCTCATTTCATAAGAAGTCAGAGTTCCTAGGAGTTGGTCAATAGGAATAACTTTTAGATCATTAATTTCTTCTATAGCAGAGACCTTTGGGTTGAAGCTATCTGACAAATATCTCAAAATTTTTTGAGCTAAAGAGGCTTCCTCAATTTTTTCACCAAGTCCTTTCATTGCATTTACTAGTTCTTCAACTCCTAGAAAGTACTTCCCAATAGTTTCATCTCTTTCATCTTTCATTGTTCAAACTATAATATGTAGGTTTGAGGCTTGGAAACCTTACCTTCTCATTACCTTCATAACTGCTAATGAGTTTGTCCCACATTTCTTTGGCAAATTCTAAGTGCACAACTTTTACAAATTCTTCTTCTACAAGCCCACTCACAATAGCATTCATAGCCTTAGCATTGAAGCTGAATTCTAGCTTTCCATCGTTAGAATCTAGTACAACTAGCTTCACATAACCAGTCTCTACCACATCCCAGACATCTGCACCTATATCCATTATGTAGGTTCTCATCCTAACTTTCCAGAAGGAAAATTTTATTCCATTGAATAAGGGTGCCTTATTGGTTGAAGTTCTTTCATGACTAGTCATGTTTAAGCTCTAGGATCTACCCTTAGATAAAAGTAACCCTCTATAATACCAATTGTTAGACAACTGAGAGGGGGGGGTGAATCAATTGTTATTGTGCTTAAACAATTATGCCCATTTTAAACTCATTACATAACGCTCAATGATGATCACAATAATTCAAGGAAGTAAGCAATAGAGTATTCAACAATAGTCACACACATGAAGTATACAAAAACAGATATTCCTGAGGAAACCCATAAAGGGATAAAACCTCTTCTTCTTCCAATGATAGGCAGTCTTTTTATGTTCTATACATCATCTATCTTTGAGAACCAACTCAATGTGAGGCTACCACCTTTGTTTTACAAGTTGCAACTTATTGAGAGCACCAACTCTCTGGTTTCTCTAGCACCCACTAGAAGGAAGCACTGACTCATTGAGTGTTCCAGCACCAACTAGATGGAAGCACCAAATTCCAGTCACACAGGAACCAAACTTTACAACAGAGAACAATAGTTCTCCCTTGCACCACCCTACCACCCTGGTTTTTCTGGCTGCAACTAGATGGAAGCTACAACTCCCTGTGTTCAAGCACCCACTTGAAACTTTGAGGACAACAGTCCTCCCTAGCACCACCCTACCACCCTGAGATATAAATCTTTGCTTTCTGAAATTTATTACAGTGATACAGTATTTATCAATGGCTTACCAGTCTCATCACGGTTTGGCTACACTGCTATGCTTTGCATGCATCAATGTGTTCCTTCTCGCATCTTCTTACACTTAATTTTTCGTATAGTCTGTTGTTTTCATCATTTATGCTCTATCCAGGTTATGCTCTTCATCTCTGCATCTTTCACGCTCTATTCCTACTGTCTTCTTAATCACATACAGTTCGACTTGTTTTACTGAGAAACAAAAACCTTCCTCTGTCATGGCATCTTTATTGATGCCCTCATCATCCGTTACTCTCCGAATATCCAATGCCTATGTCGTGAATATCATAACGCTTAAGAGCCATGATTCCAATTCCCCATAACAATGATTCAGTTAGTGTAACTGAATCATAACTGATCAAGAAACCATGAAGTGAAAAAAAAACCCTTCGATTAGATTCAGTTTTATCAGCAACGTTGGATTATACATGCAGAGGATTTTTGACTTTTCAATGCGTAACCTCCGATATGGAGCCTAGCAGTGCTAGCTCCTTCCTCAATATTTTGTTGATTTGACCTTTAGTGATGCTCTCATGTGACCATGTGATTGCGGGCAAGGCCAAAGTTGGTTTGAGGGCAATCTACTTTTCTCCCCGCAATTCACTATAGAGATCCACGTGTCCTTTCTACAAAACTGTGGTTTCAATTGTGGCCCGCCTTTAGAAAATTAACTTCCGAGCAATTTCTGGTCTCGCAATCAGGCGTGATCGTCAATATCACGGTCTCTCACAGATTCCTTCGATCAACAGCTCCTATCTATCATATTTCCTTCCTCTTCTCTGGATCCACACCCTCCTAAGTCTTAACGACCAAGTGACGTGTGGCCCTATGAAACGATGGACGAGATCGATTTCACCTTTCAGGCTTCGAGAGTCTTGATTCTCAAAATCCACTTTCTCCATGGTGCTTCCACCTGAAATTCATGATCTATCGACACGTAGTATTCTTGAATCAACGGGCATGATCCCGTTGGGTATTCCGGGTTCAGAAATATCAACTTTCCTTTATTGCTTTTTCCCGGAGTGGTCCAACCGGAGTACATGATTTGTTGACGTGTGTCATCCTACAGATCAATTGTCCTCATCTCCTTCAGCTCTTCGAGCTTCAATGATTTCAAAACTCAACTTCGCTTCCTTCACTTTCTCCCAGAGCATTTTTCCCTAAACTGCATAGATTTCTGCCATGCGTCCTTCTGGAAATCGACAGCCTGGATCTTCTTCAGCCCTCCGGTCTTTGGTGATCTGGTTTCCTTGCCAACCACAAAATCCTGAAGTGATTCTCTCTAGAGTTGTGGATCGTGCCTCACCTGTCAGTCTTGACGATGGACGATCCCTACTTACTTCGGGACTTCAGGACATTGACAAGTCCGCTCTCTTGCGCTCATCCAAAGGCTTAAACTTCATGCATTTATCTATGGATCCAACAACTACTGATCCTCGGTGCTTAGATCCAACGGATCATATCTATTCTTCTCCTGGATCCAGAGGTTGACCTAACTCCCAAAATGTACCTTAGATCGATGACTAAGAGCGACTTTGGACCTTTGTCCTTTAGGACTTAAGGAATTTTGACATTTGTGGGTGATGAAACTCCTGAAGTAAATCTCCTGGAGTGACATAGCTTTCTTACGTCACTTATTGACGTCTCACAATCCGAGTAGCTGCCATGTGTCACTCAGATTCGTGATTTGCACGTACCTGAAGTGTTGATTCAAATTGACACTTGTCATTGGCTTCTTGCGCCATGTGTCCTTGCTGACGTGGTCTGCCACATGTTCTTGTAGATGTGGTCTACTGAAGTGGTTCTCCCTGATCTAATGGTCATCACATTTTCTCTAGATACGATGGTCCTTATTCATTTCGGATTTCCGGGCTTTGGGTAATTCAAATTTCAAGTTGTCAATTATTCCGAAGTGAGATTCCTCGAACAATATCCTCCTTGCAACTTTTGACGTGAATCAAATGTTGTTCATCGATTATGTTCTTATATCGATGGCTTCTTCTATCTTTGGTGTTGTTCTTCTAGCTTATCTTGTCCTTCCACTTAAAAGTGATCCAACAGTCCTGAAGACTCTTGAAGAAGATCAATGATCAAGGATTGTTGCAGAACCACAACTTGTGAGTTATTTAACTCGTCACCAAAAATCCGCAATTTGAAGTTGTGTGATGTTGGTGAGTCAACCACAATCATCGATCTTCGAGGCTATAATATCTGACGGTCCTAACTAACTGTGGGATTGGAAATAGAACGGTATTTACTTCTCCTTTCGATCTCTGCAATATATCCCTGTTGTTGATCTGGCGATTGTGCATCCGACGGTCATGACTTAATCCGACTTAATATGATCATTTGTTAGATCAACCACAATCGTCGATATTTGGGTTTATGAGATCTGACGATCTAGACCAATTGCGGGATTAGAACTAGCGAGTTATTTAATTCTTCTTTCACTCTCTGCAATTCAGCCTTATCATTGATTTGGCTTGTAGATCTGACGGTCATGATCCTCCAACAGTCCTCAAGCCCACGGTCACTCATATGACTAACATCCATAATATTAGACAATCAACACAATCAATTTCTTGATTGGACAACTGTTGAGGCTTCTCACCCTGATCTTACGCTCTTCCTTTCGAGCTTTGATCTCTGCATATTGTTTGCTTCTCCTCCCGAGCTTATGCTTTTCCTATTCACCATCGTCGTTGTTGTTCTTTCCATCAATGACAAGCACACTCTTCCTATAAAAACATGCCAACATTACTTACAGCCATGACCAAGCCACTCCATCTTTCTGGCAATGAGAATAATATTAAAAGAGCCATGGCCTTATCATCAAATTCCAGTTTTACAGAACTTAGTTGATTAGTAACCGTATTAAATTCATTTAAATGACCTGCAACAAACCCACCTTCCGACATATTTATATTAAATAATATCTTCATTGGAAATACCTTATTGGACAATAGGGTTTTTCATACAGTTTAGCCTATGCATCCATCAACTCCTTCATTGTCTTTTCTTTTGAAATATTGAAAACCACTGATGCTGTCAGGATCAACCATATCGTTCCTAGTGCCTTTCTGTCAACAAACTCCCACTTTTCATCCTTCATGGCCATCTGATTCTTCTCTATTCCACCCAATGGTAGGAATATATCCTTCTGATATAAATAATCCTCTATATCCATCTCCCATAACTAGTAGTTTTTTTTGTTAAATTTCTCAACCCTAAACTTTCCATCTTTCACCATTGTTCCCACTCGAACCAGGAACCCTCTTTTCCTACAAGTTAGATTTTTCTCTGATACTAGTTGTTAGAAAAACAAGATCACGGAGAAATAAAATAAAAACAAATGCAAAAATAAAACATAGAAGATACACAATACAGTAGAGACACATATATACGTGGTTCACCTAGTGTGGGCTACATCCACCAGAGAAATTGCCAGTTCCTTCCTTTTTATTATCTATAAAATGAAGGGATACAATCTAACACACACCCACTGTAACATTTCTCTCATAAAATAGGGTTTCCTTCTAGAGAAAAAAAAATGTAACAGAACTTCTACCATCAGATCTGCGACCTTATAATGAACGTTCTATATTTACTATGAAATTACAATATACACACCTTATAATGAACGCTCTATATTTACTATGTGAAATTACAATATACATTTAAAGGAAATTTTTCCTTAGAGCTGCCAAAATGTAACCCCCCGCTTCCTCTTGACCTCCGCCTCCACTCGGATCTCACAAGGGGGAAATCCTCTGTAAAACCCCCCCCTCCCCCTGGAGGGGTGTACAATATTTCAGGGTGTACAGTCTTCATGGGATATAAACACGGCTGGAAAAATGACCTATGAAACAGGAAGATAATCAGGATCCAAAACCAACAAGGCTTATGGGGACAAGGGGAATGGAATGATCATAAACACCACGAGAAGGAGGGAGTCCCTAGGGAGTGGAAAAACAACTTGATGTTTGGAGAGGATGGATTGGAGGTCTGGCAACACAGTGGGTGTCTCAATGGCATGAATGGAATGGATTTGTGCAATAATGTCATAATGACCTTTTTTGAGGAGCTTTTCCATGCGATAGGAATTGATGATATCATGGGAACCTGTTGTGATGCTTTGGAACTTATACTAGTGGCCCTCCTGGTTGAATTGCATGGTTAATTCCTTAAAATCCATGAGAATGGGACCCAGAGTCCTGAACCATTCGACATGCAACGCAATGTCAAAACCACCCATGTATATAGAAAAATATGAGATTTCATGTGGTATTGACCAATTTGGAGACACGAATTTTCACAACACCCCCCACATTTCATGGACCTGTCAATGGAAATTATTATTTGAAAATTATTGACTGCACAGATATATAAATTAGTTTCTTAGGAAATGCATCAATGAATAACATTATGGGTGCTTCCACTATCAACAAGGATGATGACCTTTCGATGCTTAATGTAACCAATTATCTTGAGGGTTTGGGGAGTAGAGAAGCCAATGATATCATTCAAGGAAATCACTTGTTCAACGCTAGGAGTATTAGAAGGTGGAGTCATGTCAGTGGGATCAGGTGACTTGGCCAAAGGTGGATCCTCAACATCTTCTTCAACGACATCCTCGGAGATGGACATAAAAAGATTTTTTTCCTTACACTTGTGCCCAGGAAAATATTTGTCATCACAATTATAACAAAGTCCCTTGTGTTTGCATTCATCCATTTCCACCCTTGTCAATTTCTGGATCTTTAGGGGAGTGGAAAGAGGAGTGAAAGTGATTGGTTTAGGGTGAGGAATAAAGGAGGGTTTTCTGGTTTGAGAAGAGACATCCTGTTGTTCTTCCTTAGCTCTTTTAGCAGCTTCCACCCAACTTTAAGGCCGAGCCATGAGGACATGGGCACAGATCTTGTCTTTGAGGTTGTTTATAAAACATTCTCGGGAAAAAAATTACTAGACATGTCCTCTATGAGATTATCCAATCGCTCAAAAGAAGCTATAAATTATTCCACTATGCCAGATTGTTTCAACTTTTTCAAACAGCCTAAATGGTGGGTTTAAGTGTCAAATTGTTCATAAAGTTCTGCAACAAATTGTTTCCAAGCCACACACCCTTGGTGGGAATTTTTTATCCATTGCCAACATTCCATATCTAGATGGAGAACACCATACCTTAGTTATTCCATCTCATCAGTAATGTCGTACAAAGAGAAATAGTGTTCCATTTTAGTGATCCGAGCTATGGGATCTGAGCCATCAAATTTGTTCAGCTCCACATGAGGGGGATGTGGTTCTTGCTGAAAGTTTTGGGGAGGAAAATAGGTGGAATAGGAGGATTCAAGACCATCAGGGTTATAAGGTGTAGAAGGAGAGAAAGGATCTGGGGTGGGATTAAATAAGGAGGTCAAATTGTTCACTACATCCTTGCATTGTTGACAAGTGGCAGTCAATTGAGTGATGTTTGTGGGAAGTGATTCGAGCGGAGTAAGCCAGGATTTGATGTTACAAATATTGGACATGATAGAAGATATATCACTCTAGGTTTGGTCATGATATTGGCTAAGGTGGTGACATGTTGTTCCCAATCTTGGCTATGAGTGTGGGCCATGGGAATGGTATAGGGGAAAAAATGGGACTGCGAAGAAATGATTTACTGGTGATTGGTACCACTACGATGCATGCAAAGAGAGGAATTCAATGGGATAGATGCCTAATAGGGGTTATGGGAAGGGGTCAATTCCATGGAAAAAATTGCTAAAAAATGATAGGTATGACTGCAATCAAGGCGAAGAGAGGAATCCAATGGGATAGGTCTCAAATAATGGTGTCGATAGGATCTAGAATTTTTTTAACTCCTATATATTTATACTCCGATCTGAATAATACTATAGGAAAAAATGTGTGGGAATTTTGCAACCAGAATGCAGAAGGTACAGTTGCATGGAAATAAATCTTGTTTCTTTTGTTTCTTTTTCCATCCCAAAGGTTAGGTTATTTAGGGTTTCTAAAGACAAGGGTGTTCCCTCTATTATATCTCTTTGATATATGTGTAAGGTCCAACTGTAGTACTCGACCCAATATCTCAGGGCACCAACTAAGGAGGATAGATTGTGCCCTTAGCCATACTACCTGACTACCTGACTACCTAGGTACTAGAGAGTATCTTCCTGAGTACTTTTCTCGGTGACACTATAGAATTCAGGCAAATGGTTGGTTTATATACGGAGGGCTTCAGGATATCTAGGTTTATTTGTATATAGGTGTTGTCTAATGCGCTACCACTCGAAGGGGTACCAATAAGGGTTACAAGGGTGTCCAACAATGTTCATTTAAGTACCACGTGTAGTTCCTACATGTATGCTTCCCCAACTACAGATTTATGCATTGAACGATAGATCTCTGTAGCTTTAAGACACTAGAATACGTCTCTACCCTGAAAAAATTAACCCACAATTTTATGCCAAGGAAAGTGCTCTAATACCACTTGTAAGGTACAAGATCTATTATAATAGAAGGAAACAAAAATATTGCAGAGAATAACAACAGAACAACACAATAAATGAAACCAAAACACCAAATAATACTTTTATTGATAGGAAACGATGTTCACTTTCCTCTTTGAGGGGGAAACCTCTAGCAGAGTAGGGCTCTATTACAATAATTCTCAAGAAAAAAATTTACATACCCTTTAGTCCTATTTATACTAAATCTAGCTATCCAAAAGAACAATCTAGAGGAAGATCCTTTTAGAAGAAGAAGCTTATATTAGGTATTCTTACATTTGACTTATTCTTCCTTATTGCTAGGCCTTATTAATATTGGCCTTTATTACATGGAAATATATTATTCTACCTACGTGATGGGTTAGGGAGGTTAGGTCCCTAACACATATATAACTGGTACCATTGTCTTATTGTCATCGAAGTCACCATACTTTATATGGATAATGTATTTCAATCCAACCTCTTTGCAATATGTTATTGTACCACCAATGGTTCCAATTGGATACAGGTCTTTATTTTGAGCAAATTGTCTTATGGTTGTGTTTGGAATGAAATTGCATTCAGTAAAACATGTTGGTACTATTTCTACAACACTTGAGTCATGTAAAAATATAATACAATTATAGTCACCATGATTGTATAAAGTTTTGGGTAGTATTTTAAAATATGCAATTGATACCCCATTGCCAGGAATGATGTTTTCCTCATGTTTCTGAACAAGGTGTGCAGATACACTTAATATAATTGTTATTAGTGCCTTGTTGTCACTGATATCAGCATGTAGTATGTGGCATGTCCTATTTTATTTATCCAAGTAAGTGATATATGTGACCATTATGTATCCAATGAATATATGTCATGTTTTTCGGTTGTTCAGGTCTTCTATGGATACTATACTTGGTGGCGATGTTCTAGACATGTTGAAAATGTTTAAACATAAGCAGTGGTATGAAGGATAGTTTATATACATTTTTTTCTTCCATTGATCTAAAATTAGTGTCACAATTTCAATGAATTGCATTGGTCAATGTTTAATAGGAATACCTCTTAGTGTTTTCATCTTGCATTGTACTGCCTTGTTTGTCTCTACATGCCAATATTTCATGTGAACTGGAAATAATGGCATTATATATCACAAACCTATTTATCATGGCATAAGAGAATACATAATTAGAAATATATATTTTCTAAATGAAATGGGAACATAATCCATGAATATTTACACATGTTCTTTTGGTTGTTCTGATGTTTGTGACAATTGATTGCCAAGGCTTCCTTCACTTGTCCAACTTTTTCTTCTGCTGAAAAAAATATTTGCATATCAACTATGTAAAGGAATGAACATGCACAACATATTGTATCCTTCTCTGACATAATTTGACATTGACATATGTTTTTGAAGATAAAAATACAGAAAACATAAAACATATCAGCATACCAAGGGTTCCATAATGATTATTGGCATACCTATTGGAAAATTGTTCTTGAATGTTTTCATGTGTTGTAATTAGAATCTATTTATCCTCTTCAATTATTTTAATTGTTGCACTGCTAAAAATATATAGATTTCAATGGGTCATCAAAATAAATTACTATGTGTGAACAACATGCAATATTGGAATATGTCACAATATATGAAGGAAACATAGTGAAAGACAAAGGTAAAAGCATTTACCTTTTTAGTGCATGTTCCATGGGTGTGTTTCTACAAAGTTTCCTTGCACAAGAATCTATTGGAAACCAAAAAAAATTCAGAAATTGGATGATACCATGTATCTAACTACAATGAATAAGTTGGCCAATATACAAAATGGAATCCAGAAACATGGTCAATAGATATGTATTGTATATTTTATGCATTGCTTACTTACTTATGGACTATACAAATGGAATCCATGCTAGAAATATATGGTCCAATGGAAAGAGAAGAGGAATTTTTATATATGTAAAAAAGATATGCAAGTATGCTTTGACAAATTGGAATATGTAATTGTGTAGTTTGTTTTATATGTATTTCATATTTCAAGTAAAAGACAAATTGTATCATGGTCAGTCCAATATGCATCTAAGAAAAAGACTTTGATTTTACCTTGGGCACATTTTACCATACATGATCAATAAGTGTTTTTTTCACATGATTTACCTTCCGCAATAGGAATTGGAGATTGTAACTACACATGTACTTCTATAATTTTATTGTTTTTTCATTGTTTTGTAATATGTCAATGTTAAAGTCTCCTAGAATGACAATTATTTCGTTCAAATGTAAATGGTGCAACATTGTTGCAATAGTGTTCAGTATGTTGGTCAAAGATGCATGCGATGCAACATATTTATTCAGTATTGTAATTTGTGGTTCATGAACAATATCCTTTGTCAGCGATGTCTCAACATATTGTTTTTCAAAATGCATATGTTCTAAAATTGGTATATATTTGTTCACTAGTATCATCACTCCATGTTCAATGCATTTTGATATGCAATTGAAGTTTTGAAATTGTTCATTTTCCATGGACATCGTCATATATGTTTCTTGTAAGCACAAATTTCAGATTGCATTATGTCATAATCATTGACTATATCATCAATATGTGCATTTAGGTTGCGTGTGTTTAGTGAGAAAATTGAAATGCATGATTATGACTGTATTGATTGAGAATCATACTCTATAGCCCATTTTGCACTACTCTAAAGGCGTTGCCTCTCAATGTTGAATTTTTTGTTCACCCTAAAGTTTTCATGAGTATGATCATTTAACAAATACAATGACTCTATTGTTTTTACATGGGACAAGATTGTGTACACCAAAACATTGTTTTATTATTCCAGTAGGGTCAACTGCAACACTATCAAGTGTCAAACATTGTGACCTGTGCATTTTATGTGCAAATGCAAGTTAAATTGGAAATATTTTTTGGATCTTCACCTGACTTTTCTTTACTATCATCGATATTGGTTTTGAAATGTGCAATACATGTGTCCAATTACACAAAGTTTCTAAGTTGTAAAGGTAAGCTAACTTGTTTTCCTGTCAATGTCCAATAAGTGGATCATGGAACTTAATCTAGAGAACATCATTGCTATTTTTTTTTGAATATGATTTGATCACTCCATCCGCACCATTGACCAATCCATCTTGTGAATAATAATTGCAAGCATATATTTCCACTATCATGTGAATTTTAAGGAAAACTAGAGAAGGTAGAGTGGTTGTATGTTGATGGCATGGCATATCACCATGATTATCTTATTCCACATAAATTGCATTGATCATAATTTCATCACTAGGCATGAGCGAGAGTATCTGCTTGTTGTGCATTGCAACATGCTTGTTTTTTTTAAATAGATACATAAATGTTGTCTCTTTTGTTGCAGGGCATACACAATGTGCATTCATATATAGCAAGTCATCATTTGTTTGGTTATTTGTTTGCATTCTGTTCAAAATTGAAATGAACTTTTCATCTTTTTGGCACATTCTAGTTTGTAACTCATATCATTTTATAATATGTTCCCAAAATTCATATGTCAATGGTTGCATGTTTATTGTAGGATGCTAAAATATTAGAGAATCCTGCATTGGTTTTTCTTGGTAAACATCACCACAGAAAACCATGTCAATATTCCCAAAGTAAAAAGTTTGCATATGTTTTATGTTCCTAAGGCGATTGTCCATGCCATACATGAATCAAATTCCAATCAATGGGGCTTCATCTATGAAGATAAGATGTAATTTATCATAAATATTACACAAATTGTCTAATATTCCTTTACTATGTGGAAGCAATTGGGACTTGTTAAAAGGAATTAACAATGCATAATGGATTGTTTTCCCACATGCATTGTATGAAACTTTACATGTATATGCAACTATTATCCCCTTTCATTTCAAATGATCGCTTGTATTGCATCAATCATAGATTCGTAAAAGCATTTGGAATAAAACATTTTCTGTGAATGTCTTTCCTGTACCCCCCCGACAAGGAACAAGTGGACATGTGTGTGCATGTCCCTATGTTTTTTCATGGAAATGTCCTTCACAATTGCTTGTTGTTCTCTATTGAGAAATCTTCTAATTTTGTAATATTCTTTGTTCTCAAGGAGAAATACATGTTTTGTAATCTGAAACCCAATATTAATACTTTTTTCCATATTAGATTGTTGAGGGAACTGGAGATCTACTTCTAGGTCATAATTTTCAAAGTCGGGTCTAGTTGTTTTAAGCTTAGCACATGTATCATCACTGTTTGAAATATCATCAAGTTTCTCAAGTGAAGTTTCTAAATCGCCCAATGCTCGACTGATGTTGTATGTAAATTTAGCCTCATTGGTTTGTATTGTACTTTGATAGAAAGCATATGGAGCTTGCCATGTAGCAAAGCTATGTTTTAATGTGTCTTCTCTTTTTTCAAATGGAACATATAGCAAATGTTTCTCACAACATAAGTTCTCATAGTCAATGTGTTTATTGTATTTGACAAACCGTATTACATTAGGTTTTTTACTTTTTGATATGTGTTAACCATTCTTCTTGTAATTAGATAAAAATTCTACAAGGCAAATATGTTTGAGAGAATATGGATGCTCATTATAGTAATCAATAATGGTGTGGCACATCATGTCCTCCAAATTATTAGGTTCTTATTTTAGTAGGAATGGTGGCTTAAGCATAAACTTATGTTCACTAGGAGGAGACGTGTTTATCAAGATACATTTCCTTGAGCAAGAATTCAATGGGAGGGAAAGTGCAATATGAACCTCTTGTTGAGTTGACATTTCTTGAAGATTAAGCAATGTATTGGCAAGTGTATGTATAATTTTCATATAATCAATTCGACTTCTTTCATGTTCTCTACGTATTTTCCTAAATTCACTTGTCATAGATTTGTCAACTTTTTTCATTTACAAGGAACAATACAATGTTGCAGCATATGCATTGACCACATATTGTGCATTTGTATTCATATTCCACATATTTGGCATGTCCTTGGAGAAAATATTGTTCCACATGTGTGATGGTTTTAGTTTTAGGAAAATTGATGATTTATTTAGTGTATATTATAGTAATTGGATGTACTCATATTTGTTTATGATCAATTGCATCAAAAAGTCATCAAAGCTCATCAAGTTTTCATAATTCGTTTGCTCTAGAAATTTGAACAGGGATTTTTATTTCTCAAGGAGAAAATTGTTCACTAAACTAAGTGGTTCAATGAATTTTGTGGTTTTAATTGGAGGAATAGGGAAGTTGTACCTACAATGCGAGTCTCTTTGTTTTTTACAACTCTTTGTATGGTAGTGCCTATGAACTTTGACCACTTCTGGATCCAAATGATCTATGTCACAACTAATGTATTGGTCCAAAAACATTTTGATTTGCATGTTACAGTAATTTCCGTATATTAGAGCATTGTCTATCCACATGAGTCTGTGTTCATGTTCACTTCCCCTATTCTAGAACTCTATCACAAAGTGATGGTATGAAAATTTTCTGAAAAATGTGTCATCATGACATATCATTTTCTTCAAGGCATTGATTTTGTGTTTATAGTAATGGGTGCATGTTACTGGTTCTTTCCTTATGAGGTAGTCAATATCAATGATTTCCAATGTATCAATTTTCTTTATTTTCTTCCTATTTTTGTCTAACTCATTTAGTGTACACACTAATGGAGTCCACTGATGTTCTGCACTTTTAAATGTGAAAAACTATTTTAGGGGCACCAATTGTCAGATCATCACAAATAAATTATGCTTGATCTGTTGCAAGTGATCAGGAGATATCTAAATGTTCTTGAAATCTATGTATCCAATATCAGATTTCAATGGTATTTCTAAGTTTGATTTGTACTTGATTTCTTCTGCTAATATCTTCCTTCCATGCAACTGAGCTTTTCTTATTTTCACCCAAAAGAAAGGAAGCACCTTTGCAATTATTATTTGCATTGTCTTGAAAAAAAAAATTCTTATGTGACATGAAAAATCACCGCTTGCTTGGAAAAATTCCCATTTCAATATTTTTTGATAGCTAAAACATTTTATAATGTCATCATTGTTAGCACATATGTTTGTAAAGGAGTGTCTTCCATTAGGAATTGACCCCTTCGAAAAAAAAATGAAGGAAAGCGGGCTAAAAACCCACAAAATGTGATATATCCAAGGTCAGGAGGAGTGATTTGACCTCTTGGCATGTTGTGCTAAGGTGTGCACAGATCTGGGCGGCTACGCATAGCACACTCAAATATATGACCAACATTTAATAGGGTGGGTCCAAGCAAGTGGTTTTTTGGTGCAGCCCCCCCACTATCATGTCACCTCCTCATCAACTCGTACCCCCCCCCAATCATTACCGCTTACCATCCACCCCCCCCTTCGAGCTAACCTCCTTACCGCCTTTCTATAAAACCCTAGCTCCCTCCGCTGCATGTCCTTCACTCAAAATCCCGCACGCCTGTCTCGTTCTAACTATCACATCTCTCCCTCTCAACTCTCGACGTCTGGCCTCCACTCATCCTCCATGTCACCTCCATCATGTTTTCTTATTCCCCTTCTGACCAATTTCACCCCTCTACCTTTGCTTAATTTCCCTTTAACACATCACTCATGTGCCTTTACACCTCATCTCTCGCGTACTGGCACCCATATGTTCCCAGTCACTACTCTATCAGCTGCATCATTCTACATGGCCTCCAATCGCTCGTTGTTCCATGCCAGTTTGTGCCATCATCTCACCATCTCCTCATCGTCAGCGTCCACGTTCCCCAACCAATGTTCCCTGCAAGCGTCCAAGCAAAGATCCAAGTGGTAGAGTTTTAGAGTGCGGCCACCACCTTTTCCAAGTGTCACGTTGACTCTGCCCATACTAATCTTGATGAAGTAGTTAATGAAATAAAAGGAGGTGGGTGAGACATCGTCTCCCTCCATAAATGGAAATCTCAAAAAGGACTAGTAGACTCTCAGCCCATACTGACCAGAGATCACGTCTGACAAAACACTGCATGCATAGTTTGACAGAGAACTTGCCTACGTAAAGCTTTGAATGCATGACTCGATGGTGCCAATGGTGGTTGCAGTCACTCCTCAGTATAATTATGCATTTTCGATATTTTGTTAAGGTAGATGGTTGATTTAGGCTCCTATATTGTAAAGTTTTGATGAAGCTCTCGTTCTCTGGCTATGTATTTTGACTTGGGACTTCTTGTTTAATGAAAGTCAGCTCCTATTTATGTCTTAGTTTCCTCTGATACTGAAGTGTCCATGATTGAAGGACTCATATGGATTGTTTTAACTATATTGTGATGTATGTTTTATTACAGTGTTGTTTTAACGTTCTTCAGTTCCTAAAAATTTGAATCCAAGAGGATCTTGTTTTCTGAGTTTTTCCTCCTTAGGTTGTTGGAAGACCTGATGTCCATGGCATACCTTTACTTTCTCCTCACATGTTCTTTCTCTTTATCACCCTCTACTATAACTTACTAACTGAACTTGACCCAAACCCCAACGTCTTGTGCATATCGGTCCAGTTTTCTGAGTTAAAACGATATTATCTTGATTATGCACCCATTCGACCCCCTTTAAATTTCCTTATTGTGACATATAACCTGATGGGTACTAGGATTACCTTATCTGCAATCGGAGGGTGACATCTACTGCTAAAATTTCTAGTGCCACTACCAGGGAATGAATTGAAGACTTTCCCCTGGGATTGAATGACAAAGAGCTTATGATTCTGAAGGTGCATCAGATATCAAAACCATTGAAGATTACGACCTACACCTGGCAACTCCATTGATGCGACTCCATTGTTTCAACTATGACTTCCAGAGGTAGACACATGAGGTCTAACCCACATCTGCCTTTAGAAACACCTAAAGTTTACCCAGAGAAAATTATCAAAAAGGAAAAGCCCTTTGAGAAGGTACTTCAACTGTTGTATCCAGTGATCCTGGTAATTTTCTTAATCTTTCTTTGACAACTCCAGTAGTTGTTTCTCATTTTCCTATTACGCCATCTCTTGGAGATTCTAGGATTTTAAATTTTGGGAGTTTCCCTATTGTTTTCTCCCCTCCTATTCTTGGTTTGGAAGGAGAAAGATTTGGCATTCTTGTTTCTCCAAAATTCGTACCCTAGTCTAAACCCAGAACCCCTCAACGCTTTCCCACTCTGGGCTTTACCACTCCTCATCTTATTAGATTTGTTGCATTTACAGAAGGGGAAACCTCTATTACCCAAATCCCTATAGCCTTTTCTCCAAAGCCTCAGTTGTTCCCTCTTTCTCCTAGAAACGTAGCTTCACTCTCTCCTGCCAGAACTCCATATCCTCCTAGTTCTCCTCCAGTTCACATCCCAATGGAAGGTGATAATCCCCCTAGGAACAAAATGAATGCCATAGTGGCTTCTAGATATGCCCCTCTTGTTTTGCCTCATCCTATGAACACTCTCCCATCTGGTGGCTACCTTAATCAGTTGCCTAAGTTCAAAGGTGAGGGAGACATAAATGCAGAAGAACATCTTGCATTTTTTAATAGTTATGCAGACAATTATGTCATTGTAGTTGAAGATGTATGGATGAGAATTTTTGTTCATAGCCTCGATGGAGAGGCTAGGAAATGGTTTAGGTCCTTGGATATTGGACCTTTTGACACGATTGAAGACTTAGATGATCCTTTCTTAAGACATTGGGGGATAAAAAGGATTTCCTTTACTATATCACAAAGTTTGGATCACTTAAGAAAAAAGAAGGGGAATTTGTTTCTGATTTTTCAAAGAGGTTTAATAAAAATGTATAATAATATTCTTGCTGAGATTAAACCCACATAAACCTCTTCCAAAATCACATATTCTAGTGCCTTTGACCCTGATTTATACCTCCTGTTAAGAGAAAGAAGAGCTACTTCCTTGACTCATATGCAAGATGCATCCCTGAAAGTAGAATCCAATATATTGGCAGTTGATAAACTCAGAAGTAAGGCTGATAGAGAAAAAGGGAAGGGGAGGTATGAAACTTCAACCTATGGTTCCTTAGCTACCCATCCTCAAGTAGACGAAATGACCAAGCTATTAAAGTCACTTTCAGCTGAGGTGGAAAGGTTGAAACTAGAAGGAAAGCAAAACTACAGGAATCCCCCTAATGATAAAAATAGGGATAACTTTAGAAGACCAAATAATACCCCTCATATTATCCAAAGAGATCAAAGGAACAGAGAGAGAGATGATTAGAGAATCCAGGCCCCTCTCCAAAATCACCTTGTTGTTGATGAAGAAGGAGAGGAAGAAGAGGTTGATACTGAAATCCATTGTCTTGTAAATACCTCCTCATTTCCCCATTCAACCCAATCTTCATATGAGGAGTCTCTCATGTACATCTAACTAAATGATCTGAGTAAAGGGTAAAATACCAGCAGCAACCCAAATAAATACAACCTCGGGTCTAATAATAAAGAAGGACATCCTAACATCCCTGATCATCCTTCCAGAGAAAAAAATCCCACTAAAAATATAGCAGAAAACAACAAATATAAGAAGGTACTAAACCCCTCACCAGTAGCCAAAAGCCATGTCCCAGAAGTGAGAGAAATTCTAAAGCCCCCCTCTTATTTTAACTTTGAGAAGGAAATTCAAAATATTATAATCCCTGTACCCCTTTCAGAGCTGGTCAAGCATGAAGATTTCAAAAGGTACCTCTCTAACCTGTTGCAATCTGAGCCTTCATCCCATGCCACTGACTCAGTAAACCTCCACGATGAAAATTCGATAGTCATCTTAGGTCCTTTGGTAGAATATATAGATGATTCATCCCCTCCCTTCTATACTTCACTGAACAATAATTATGATAAGGTGTTTCATAATTGTTTAATTGATTCAGGGGCATCTCATAATCTCATGCCCAAAACTGTCATGGATGAACTTGGATTGGAAATCACTAAGGCATACCATGAACTATACTATTTTGACTCTAGGAAAGTGAAGTGTCTTGGGGTCATCAAAGATTTGGTTGTGACCTTATTTCAGTTGCCCCTGAAAAGTGTGATCATGGATATCATGGTGGTTGATGTTCCCCACAAGTTTGGCATGCTCTTGTCCATATATTAGATAAAAATACTTGGGGGAAATTTTCAAATGGATGTCACATATGCTACCATTCTTGTGTCTGGGGAGAAGCATAGAAGACTGTATAGGGAAGCTCAGTTGGCCTACATTATTAGTGATGAAGAAAACCCCACCAACCATCCTATTTTTTCCCTTGATACTAATTTGGGATCTAGTTTATTGCAACTCACTGATGCTCTTGAACCTCCTCTTGAAATCATAAAACAGTCCACTACTTCTTATGAAAAATATACTCCAATGACCTATGTTTGGAAGATKTTCTTTGATGGAGCCTCTTCTAAGGAAGGTGTTGGAATTGGAGTGGTATTTGTTTCACCTACTCAAGATACTATATCTTTGTCCTACAAGTTAGAATTTGAAGCTACCAATAATGTGGCAGAGCATGAAGATCTTGTTTTGGGATCTAGTTTATTTTTCCCTTGATACTAATTTGGGATCTAGTTTATTGCAACTCACTGATGCTCTTGAACCTCCTCTTGAAATCATAAAACAGTCCACTACTTATTATGAAAAATATACTCCAATGACCTATGTTTGGAATATGTTCTTTGATGGAGCCTCTTCTAAGGAAGGTGTTGGAATTGGAGTGGTATTTGTTTCACCTACTCAAGATACTATATCTTTGTCCTACAAGTTAGAAATTGAAGCTACCAATAATGTGGCAGAGCATGAAGATCTTGTTTTGGGTTTGAGGGTTGCAAGAGACATGAAAATTGAATATATATCATTGTTTGGGGATGATGAACTAATTTTCCATCAGATCAGAAATATCTATCAATCTAAGCACCCTAGGCTAAGAACTTATAGAAATGAAGTGTGGGACATGGTGGAAGGTTTTATAATATCTTTCAACATTTTAATTATTCCAAGAGAAGAGAATACAATGGCTAATTCTTTGGTTGTTTCAGCAAGTAATTTCATAGTCCCTCTGCCACCTAAACTCAAGTATGATGTAGAAGTGAAATATAGACCCTCTATACCTAATAATGTCAAGCATTGGAAGGTGTTTGAAGATGATCTTGAGATCAAAATATTCCTAGAGACCGTTGATGAGTTTTTTGCATTACATATTGATCAGGATCATGATTCTGATAATAATCCTCATGATGATGTTTTTCTAAACAAAATTGCTAACCATCATATTGTTTAGTTGCCTAGCAATCATATTCCAAAGGGACTAGTTCCTTTGGAAACACTATTGGACTATTTCCTTTGGAAACACTATTTGACAAGAATGATGTGGTAGTAAAGGGTAAAAGTGCAATTGATGATGTTGATGTAGCTGAGTGCAATATTGGTACAGAGTAGGACACGAAATTTGTCAAGTTGTCAAGTAGCTTCTCAAGGGAACAAAGGGATGAATATATTGAGTTGTTAAAAGAGTTTTTTGATTTATTTTCCTAGACATAGGAAGACCTCAGAACATACGACACAAGTTTCATTCAGCATAAGATCCCATTGAAAGAAGAGGCCAAACCATTTAGGCAGAAATTGAGAAAAATAAATCCTATGTTGTTTCCTATTATGGAGAAAGAGGTAAAAAATTGTTGGACAACAAGATCATTATCCCCTTGAGATATTATGAATGGGAATCCAACCTAGTTCTAGTGAGGAAGAAGAATGGATAAATCAAACTTTGTGTCGATTTTTGGAACCTGAACAGAAGCTCTAGGAAGGATAATTACCCCTTGGCAAGGATGGAGCATGTATTGTAGAGGGTGACAGATGCATCTAGGATATCCATGATTGATGGATTTTATGGCTACAATCAGATATCTATCTTTCATGAAGACAGAGAAAAGACAACCTTCACTACTCTTTGGGGTACCTTCATGTATGATAAGATGCCATTTGGATTGATGAATGCAGAAGCAACCTTCTAGCGAGCTATGGATATCGCCTTCATTGGCAAAAAACATAATTTTGTAGTCATCTACCTGGATAACATTACAGTATTCTCAAGGTCTAACAAAGAACATTGTTATCATCTCATAAGGGTGTTCTTAAAATCTCAAAGGTTTGGTCTCTCCCTAAATCGAAAAAAAGTATTTATTTTCCATGCAAGAGGGAAAATTATTGGGGCACATAGTATCAGATGAAGGGGTCAAGATTGATCCAAGTAGGGTAAAATCTATCCAAACCTTTCCACTCCCTAGATCGAAGAAAGAATTCCAGTCTTTCTTGGTGAAAATTAATTTTTTGCGAAGGTTTGTTTCTAATTTTTCTGAACTGGTAAAGCACATTACAGTCATGTTGAGGAAAGGAAATGAAATCAAATGGACTATTGAATCTCATAATTCATTCAACCAAATAAAGAAGGAAATGACTGAGGCACCTGTGCTCATGATTCCTTACTACTCCAAAGATATTATGATTTTTTCCTTCGCTTCATTTGATACAGTAGTAGCTATTTTGTTGCAGAATAATGTTGAAGGGTTATATCATCCTATCTCCTTTTTCAGCAGGGCGTTGAGAGATGATGAGATAAAATATGACATCATGGAAAATTAGGCCTATGCTCTAGTTAAATCCATCAAGGCTTGCAGGGTCTATGTTATGCATTCAAAATTCATTACTTTTGTCCCTTCAGCTTCAGTGAAGGAGATTCTCATTCAGCCTGACATAGACGGAAGAAGGAGCAAGTGGATTTCCAAAATCCTTGAATTCGATCTTGAAATAAATCCCACCAAATTGGTTAAAGGCCAAGGTTTAGCTAGGATGTTGAATGAATGTAATTTCAAAGCTTTAGGGCTTAATTTCATTAACACTTTCTCATAAAATAAGCAAGTTGAGTTGTTTGATACAAGGCCACAAGCTAGCCCTCCATTGGCAGAATGTACCTAGTACGAAGACATTATATTTTTTCTGCAAGATTTGTGACCTTCTGATGGTATGGGGAAAAGCAAGGCAAGATATTTAAATCTTAAATTAATTAGATAATGTCTTATTGATCAAATCCTGTATTGGAAAGACCCCCTGGGAGTGATTTTGAGATGTTTAGACCCATAGGAGTCCCAGAAGATTATGTTTGATTTTCATGACAGTTTATGTGGGGGGCATCACTTCTGGAGAACCACATCCTATAAGACTCTTAGGGATAGATATTTATGGCTAAGTCTATTCACCGACGTTTGTGCAAAGATCAGAGCTTGTATTAAGTGTCAAAAATTCTCTGGAAAGCAACAGCTCAAGTCTTTACCATTGAATCTTGTGGTAGCTTCAGGACCCTTTCTGCAATGGGGGATAGACTTCATTGGGGAAATTCATCCTGCTTCCAGTGGCTAGCACAAGTGGATATTAACTTCCATAGATTAATTCACCAAGTGGATAGAATCCATCCCCACAAGGAGTGCTTCTCACAAAGTAATCACTAGTTTTCTTGAGGATATTATGGCAAGGTTCAGTTGTCCAAACATGATTGTCATTGATAATGATACATCTTTCAAGGTTGAGCCATTGATTCAGTTTTGTGAATAGTTTGGAATTGCATTGATTCACTCTACCCCTTATTACCCCCAAGGGAATGAACTAGCAGAGTCCTCTAACAAAATCCTTATAAAGATCATTAAAATACTGTTAGAGGAAAACAAAAAGGCATGGGATTCAAATCTCAAATTTCCTTTGTGGGATGACAGAGTGACCACAAAGAGATATCTTGGTGTCTCCCATTTTTACCCTGTGTATGGAGTTGAGGCCATTTTTCCTTCTCAACTCGGATTTCCTATGGAAAAGTTCTTCCAAGATTGTTAAGAAGAACTTGATGACATGATCAGAAGGATACAACAACTGGTAGAAGTGCAGTAGACTAGGGAGAAGTTGTTGGACAAAGAACATGAACATCAACAGAAGATCAAGCAAGCTTTTGACAGGAAGGTAAGAAAAGAGGATTTACATCTGGGATATCTAGTACTCAAATGGGATGCACCCAATCAAGACAAAGGAAAACATGGTAAATTTGAATCCTTGTGGATTGGGCCATTTAGAATCTCTGAAGTATTTACAAATAATATTTACAGTTTGCAGAGTTTGGAGGATGTTGAAGTTTTTGGTGGCCCTGTAAATGGGAATTTTATGAAAAGGTTCTTTGTTTGATCCATGAGCATCTCCCCATGTCATTGTAAATATCATTTTTATTTCTGTTTTAATAGCTGACCCCATATCCCTAAGATCAGGCACTGAAAATACTGAAGTTATTAGAGCCTCACAGGGAGGTCTCTATCCCCCATGGAGCCTAATGTTAGCACATATGTTTGTAAATGAGTGTTTTCCCTTAGGGAATGACCCCTTGGGGAAAAAATGAAGGAAAGCGGGCTAAAAACCCAAAAAATGTGTTATACCCAAGGTTGGGAGGAGTGATTTGACCTCTTGGGTCGTTGTGATAAGGCATGTGAAGATCTGGGTAGTTGAGCATAATGCGCTCAAATCTATAACCAACATCCGACATCGGACCCCCCTCCTGACCTTCTGCCTTTAACGGGGGGGGTCCGAGCAAGTGGTTTTTTGGCACAGGCCCCCCACTATCATGTCACATATTCATCAACTCAACCCCCCCCCC